>CAEGAE010013598.1:0-41619 GCA_903067095.1 Girardinus metallicus | reverse complement strand
GTAACTTTTACAAACCGTAAAACAAATGTTCTAAAATGAACTGAGTAGCTAAGGAACAATGGGTGTCACATCACTTTCGTTTGGTTCAGATCTGGTGTTCATGAAAGTCCGCCATGGGGTCCAACATTTTTCAAATTTATCTTGCTCCAGTTTCAATGCAAATGTCAGTTCCTCCATCTTGAAAATGTCTTGGATGATGTTTATCCAGTCCTCTAGTGTGGGTGTTTTATCAGTGATCCATTTCCGAGTGATTGCTTTTTTACTGGCAACTAGCATTACATTAAACATATATGATTTATAGAATCCCTTTACACAGTTTGGTCGTTTGCCCAAGACCATAGTCTCAAAGTTCAGAGCAAAATTGGCCCCAATAACAATCTCCACACTTTGTTTAATTTTCCCCCAGTAAGAAGATAGTTTAGGACAACTCCATAAAATGTTGTGTTTTTGCAGTGCTGGTTCACATTTCTCTGCTCCTGAAGGAGGATCTACCGGTAATCCTCAGCAGAGGGAGCTAAAAGATCAGCGCCACAGACTCCAGCAGGCCTGACTGAGGGGAGAGACGTTTCCGCCGGCTGCCTGATGTAAGAAAAAATCCTCTTCATACCCTCGTCTTTTGCGTGGTGACAGGCAGGACTTCGGGTTGCCATGGTGAGCAGCTTGTGCGACGGGTCATAATTAATAAAGCCACAGAACTTGGTTCCGTGACTCATTACATTTCGAGAAGTTAATGAGGAAATCGCATAGATCCCCAGGGGCAAATGACTTCATATGTGGATAATGTGGACATTTAATAAATGTTTAAAATTATACAAGGAGGTGATTAGCTCTGTCTGCTGTTGCAGCAGCTGCCTCTGAAAGCTGCGTGTGTTTGTGTTGAAGGTAAGACGAAACCTTCTGACAAGAGTCACGCAACAGGCAAACCTTTTCTTAGGCAAGTCCTCTCACTGTGTGCACAGGAATATTTAAATCTTTTAGCTGCAAATGACAATTAGTTTAATTATCAATTAATCTGTTAATCATTTTAAAGATTAACCATTTATTCTGACAATTAATTGATTAATCAGACTTTTTAAAATTTCCATATTTTTCATTTAACCACTTAAGCCCTTTTCATACAATATTAGAAATTAATTAAAAGATGCAGATAAACAAATAATTCTATTACATTTATTCAAATAAGTTCTTATTTGAATAAATGCAAACAAAAAACATTTCCTTGCCTAAAATATAGCAAAGAATTCAACTGTAGTTAAAAAAATTCATGTCTAAAATTGCAGAATGTTTCCTAATAAGTGGGGCTGTAGATGACAATTATTTTAGTAATTATTTATTTTGACGATTAATTGATTAATCAAATGAAAAACATTTGGCACATTCTGCAGATTTTTCTTTTTAACAGCGTAAGCTCATTTTATGCAACATTATAAATGCATAAGAAAAAGCAAATGAACATTTGAACAAAATTTTAAATAAGAAAATGCAACAACATAGCATTCCTTTAGTGTGAAAAGCTCAGTCCAATCTGCTCTGCTATTTCTTGGACTAACTGATTAATGACTGGATGCAAAAGGTGCCTAATGATAGATTTTATTTTTCATTTTTTCCCAGGTGAAGCTAAGACTATGCCACTTGAGCATAGTTATATTCTGGATAGAATATATTTACAAAGAAGGATTTTTATATCTTAAATATAAAACATATATATTTTTGTACAGTTTTGGCTTAATTAAAGCTCCGAGTGTGTTGTTCCTTCAGCAAATTACCCATTTTTGAGTCTGTATATTTCAGTTAACAGTTAATCGATTACTAAATCAGTTGACGATTATTTCAATAATCGATTAATCGTGATTAATTCGATTAATCGTTTCAGCCCTGGATCTTTTTTCATCCAAGCCAACTTGTTTCTTTCACATTTGGTTCTGGGGACGACCCAGTCAGAGCTGCAGTCCAGTAGCGGGCAGACTCATTGATTTCCAGATAGGAAAAAGCAGACCAGCCACCAATTTGTCATCAGGATCTCTGGAAAATTCTGATAGATGTTTACAACCGAGCCTTCTGGAGAGAGAAAGTCTCCCTGGAAGTGCAGAGGCAATAACTGAAATGGTGAAGGGAGTCTGAGGCACAGAGCAGAGATTTATTTAGCATCCAATCCACAGATCACCAATAAGTCTTCAACAATAAGGTTTCATGACAGCAACGCGGCTGGAGTGAAGTCGGTTTAACTGATGGTGTTTTAGGGTCACGAACGCCATCATGTTTAGGTCTGCAGTTTTACTCCAGTCCAACAGGAGGCAATAATTCACTGGTTTGTTCACTGAGAAAAGAAGACAGGAAGTTATTTTTAATAACTTTTTTAAATGGAATTATTTACTTGAGTAAAAATTAAGTAAGAAATTAAGATAAATGAAGGTTATCTATGGATTTCACAGGTACAATAAGATCAGATAAATTAAGCTAAAATCAGCTAATACAATCTAGAATCAGAGCTAAGCTAGGATAAATCAACCCAACATAAAGCACACAAAGCCACAATAAGTCAAGATCAACAAGACAAACTGCAATAAAATAACTTAGGATCAGACAAAATAAGCTAAGCTAAAATTCTGTAAAATAAATCAAGCTAAGCTAAAATAGATGCAGACATCCGAGAATAAGATCAAGTCAGCTAAACTAAACTAAATCAACCCAGCCTACAAAACTGCAATAAGACTAACAAGACAAACTGTAACAAAACAACTTGTGATCAGATAAAGTAAGCTAAGCTAAAATCCGCTAAGCTAAGTCAAGCTAAGCTAATCTAAAATAAGCTCTACATGCACGTTTATGACAACCTCACCTGATTGACCCCTAAGGAAATAAACTTTGTTCGATCAAAATGCTTAATATTTTGTACTAAGTATTTCAAACTATTCTTAATGGTTGTAAAAGTTTTAGTAGCCACAAAACTTTTACAACAAAACAACTACATCAAGGTCGTTGTATGTGCTTGGCCTTTTAAAATGCCAAAATGTACACATAACTTTCTATTTTGATCCATTTGATGATGTAATTTTGAAATATTACGTAATTACTTACTCAGTACAAATACTTTTTTACTCTTGAGTAATTTCTTTGACGGCTAATTTTTACTTTTACTTGAGTAAAAATATGTTGAAGTAGTGCTACTCTTGAGTACAGTTTTTGGATACTCTACCTTGAGAAATGGATGGAAGTATTGATTGAAATAGGAAAATAATGAAAGCGTTCATCTGAAAGCATTTACTCTCGGCACACGTTTGTTAGCCTCAGACTAATTGTGTATTACCTAAGCTGGACTGCAGTGGACAAAGCCAGAATATGTCAGAAGACAAATGCATGGCGGTCAAAATGACTGCCAGACGGACATGAATAACGCCTCAAGATCCAGAGTGCAGCGGCCAAAAGTCTTCCGCACCAAGCAACAGGGTCATCGTGTCATCCAACTCTCAGGGGCTTCTGGTTGTGTAAGCATGCTTTTCATTTTAAACTGTCCAAAAAAAAAAAAAGAAAAGAAACAGCAATCAAGAAAATGGTTATTCTCCCATTTCAATTAGCCTAATTAAAGCGGGGTCAGCGGGCTACTCAGAAGAATGACGAGCGCTCTACGCTACAGCGTGTACTTGTAGGTGTGTGTGTGTGTGTGTGTGTGTGTGTGAGAGAGTGAAAGGCTCTCCGAGGGGTTCAGCTGGAACACTGCATCAGCAGTCAGAATGAGAAATTAACCATTTGCTTTCTTGCCTCCGCTGCCTGAAGCGCACACACAATCTGGTCAGCAAACATTCTGCCAGAAAAGATTCAGGGCCACTCAGCACCCATTCATATCCGCGATTATTGGTCAATAAGTGATCAGGAACTTGCATACAACATGTAAAAAGCAAGTAAATATCTTTCCGAATGCTTCCTCAGACATTCTGGTCTATTTTTATCCCCCATAGGTGGAGCAGACTCCGGCAGTGAGGGGGTTAACTTTAGGTTCAGCCTGACGGTGAGAGCCAGATGGTCATGTAGAGCACTAACGGCGACATGGGTCTACACAGCTCCCTCTGCTGGAACACGGTTACACGCACACAGCCCCATCTGTATGCACACCCGCCTCATTTGCATGCAAAAGCGCGCATGAACATCCCTTGAAGAAAACACCACCTGTGATTCCCGGGTCGTTTAACTATTCCCTCGTTCCTCACAACCTCCAACTTCTTCCCTCACGTCTCTGCTTTCGTTTACCTCCGTCTCAGTCTGATGGGCAGAGTTAATTGGCAGCCGTCTAATTGCCGCTCATTAGCTTGAGTAACCAAACATGAGATGCAACAAACAAACCTTTTCTCTCTGCTCTGATTTTTGAAACAATTCCCATTTCTAGTTCCTTTCATCCGCTCTTCCGTGTAAAGTTTTTGTTTACTGCTTCATTTTTCCTTCTGTTGCTTTCTTGAAGTCGCAACATGAAAACATCTGACACAAAAAAAATGAAAAAAGCCTTAGCAGGTTATTTATTTTATTCTAAACTCAGATGAACAGAAAAGCTCAACAGATTATTAATAATAAACATAACAAAACATTTCTGACTTTGAGGACGTTTCCACACTTGACTTTGACTGAAATTGCAACATTTATTACATTTTCAGCTGGTGTGGTTGGTTTTCTTATGAGAAATTTATCGCAATGACTAATAAACGATACGATAAATGTCCAGCCCCAGTTGTCAGAAATATAAAGCTGTGCTATGGGTGTAGATATTCTGAGAGAGGTTGTAGTGCTTCGTAATCTCAGCCAATTCAATTACATAAATGTTGAATTAAAGTGGCCCCAGAGTCGCGCCTTGAGGAACCCCTGATATGATCCCTGATGTTTCA
Source organism: Girardinus metallicus (assembly GCA_903067095.1). NCBI lineage: Eukaryota > Metazoa > Chordata > Actinopteri > Cyprinodontiformes > Poeciliidae > Girardinus > Girardinus metallicus. Next base: position 36,748 of record CAEGAE010013598.1, on the reverse strand, counting down.
TGTTTTAAACTTCCAAACAAACTCATTTGTAATGTGCTTTCTTTGGACATCCGTCATAAAGAAATGTGATCTGTCTCACTAACCTGTATTTTCTAATTATTGATGCTTTCATTGACGAAACACTGGAGAAAATGGTAACTATTAATCGTGACTGTAAGGACAGTTTCCGGGAGTTTGAAGCATCATTGATTGGATTTTATTGTGACAACAATAAAACTCTTAAGAAGATCATCATGATAAATGATATACGATACGATAAATATTCACCTTTAGTTGACGCAGAAATGTAAAATTGTCTCCTTTGTGTGTGTAGATAAATTAAAAGATGTTATAATGCTTCATAAACTAAACCTGTGAAATTATATAAACATTGAATAAAAGTGGACCTAGAACGTCGCCTAGAGGAATCCCACATATGATTCATGTTGCTTCAGATAAAATACTCGTTTGTAACGTGCTTCTTTAGGACACCGGTCAGAAAAAAACAGTATTTTCAAACTTATTGGTATTTCTTGATGCTTTCATTGACGAAACACTGGAGAAACTAGGAGCCATTAGTCCTGACTGTAAGGAGAGTTTCAAGGAGTTTTAAGCATCATTGATTGGAATTTATTTTGACAACGATAAATCAAAATTCTTAAGAAATTTATCACGATAAATGATAAACAATATGATAAATGTCCAACCCTAGGTGTCACAGAAATATAAAGTTGTGTGTTATGCTTGTAGATGGTCTAAGAGACGTTGTAGTGCTCCGTAATATAAGCCAATTAAATTATACAAATGTTGAATAAAAATGGCCCGAGTACGGTGCCTTGAGGAACCCCTAACATAATTTTTGATTCAGATCTTTATCTTCCAAATGACAAAAAGTCACCCAGTTCTGTCAAAGAGGATCTGATCCAGTTTAATACAGTCCTGGACAATCCTGGCCATTTTCCAATCTGTCAGTCAGGATGATATGATTAGCTAGCAACGTCAAACGCAGCACAGAAACTCAGAAAAATAAAGAAAAAAATGACTGGGAAGCATTAAAAATCTCACTTTACCTTTCCAGTGGATGAGAAGTGGGTCTGTTATTAACTGTTATTAGAACTGAAGAAGGGTGTGTTTATTTTTAAAATGTTTTGCATCTTTTTTGCATGTGATCAACACGTGCAGGAAGACTCGCGCATGCGTGTGAATTTTTTTCTCTAGAAAAGAAACCCCTCATAACGTATTCAGACTCACACCCACATGTACACGCATGCACATCAGCAAAGGCCAGCCTCTTCGCCCACGCCCTGTTGGCATTTGGCAGGTTTCTCTATATTTGGGTAGCGCCCCTCCCATGAGTCGAGCTTTCTCTGTCTCTCTCACCCTCCCTTCCCCATTTAATCTATCTTAGAACAACCTCCGGGGTTTAATTTCTCTCTCAAGGCAAAGTGCTCTGCTGGCATGGCAGCCGAATCCATACAAGAGGAGTGCATCAAGCTTTAATGTGGACATCTCAACGGTGGGGCAGTTTAGTCAAAGTGACATGAAATATAGACCAAAGCGTGTCACTGCTGAACAAAAAAATTAGTCTAGGCCGGCTGCTGTCCTCTGGGGACGCAGACTCAAGATTGGAAAGAGAGAGATGGAAAAACTCACACCGACACACAAACAGTGTGATACTGCCAAGTAATTATTGTAGTAATTCTAAGAAATTATTTTTCAATCAAGCGAGAGTCTAAATTATTAGATTAATTAGCCGGCTTCCCGGTTCCTGCAGCGCCGAGGGACAGGATGGGATGAGACGCGACAGAGTAGGTTATAAAACGATAACAACATAAACGCGTGTCTCTCTGAATACTGCTACAATCAGCTGCAACAACATTCAGTGAGTCAGACCTTTTCGCTCCCAAAGGCACAAACTCGCATATCTATAACCGAGACGGAGAACGTCCGGCCAGAAGAGATTCATGCAGCGCTCGGCTCCTTCCAGGGTTTCTGCCACTCCAATCATTAATTAAATTAAGTGGAGGAAAGTGTTGTACAGCTCAGGTGATTTACAGGTGCATGAAAGCTTGACAGTCAACGTAAATCCAAAGAAAGGGAGCCAATGCACACGTTTGAAGGGAGCTATGATACAACCCTGTGCAATAGTTTCGGTCCAAGCTGTCAGACCAACCAGACGCGCTGATAGTTTAAATAAAAATGTTTGTAAATTCATATTTAATTTAACATATGAATTACATATGTAATGAATTCATTTTTTGTTGCATTTCCATTGCGAATGTGAGCAAAACTTTTTTGATGTTCTGCTAATGTAAAAAATACTACAATTGCAGTGTTTGAATTAAATAAGAAATGGAATAAAAATCACACGTGAATACGTTTCATCATGTGATAAGTCTTGAAAAATCATGTAAACAATTTCGGTAGATGTTAATATTTCATCCACGGCAGGAATGTGCATCATCAGACATCAGAAGCGACGTCGGCGTTGTTTCAGAAGTTGAAGATTTGAGGGTTTTTTTTATTTGTATTTGTATGACTAAGCTTAGAATTTCTGAGTTCTTATTAGCAAATTTTAAACTTTTCAATTTCAGAAATGTCTAAGTTTTCTAGAAAATTTCAAATATCAAAATTTCTGATTAGTTTTAGAAAATGTTTGACTATTCGAACTCGGACATTTTCAAGTTTTCTTTTCTAGAACATTTCTGAGAGTAACCTTGAAATTTGAGATTTTACTCACAAATTTTTGACTCTTCAAACTTAAACATTTCCAAGTTTTTGTCTAATATATGTTCTGCTTTTGGAGCTCAGAAATTTCCACCTTTTTTTTCCAAAAAATTTCTAACATTAATCTCAAAACTTTTACATTTTTTTTCTCACAAGTTTTTATAGATTTCAAAGCATATTCTGAAAATTTCTGATTTGTTTTCTAGAACATTTCAGAGATTAAGCTCAAAATTTGAGATTTTTCCCGCAAATCTTTGACAGTTCAAACTTTTCAAACATTTTAAAGTTTTTTTTTTTCTCAAATTTATGAGATAAATCTCAAAGTGATAATTTTTTTTAGGACAAAGTTTTGACTTTTGGAGCTCAGAAAACTTTCAAGATTTTTTTTCTACATTTCCAATATTAATCTCAATAGTTGAGTTTTTTTTGGCAGAAATGTAAACTTTTTTTAATCTACACTGGCCCTAATATACAGTCATAAATGAAAGACGTGTCTGTGGAAAACTTAGAGATGGTACAAAGTTTTAGCTTTTAGAAATATGACACCTGGCAGTGGCTCTCATCCATCATTTTCCCAGAGTTGTCTTTTCTGTTTTGGACTAACTAGGAGACATTTTTGCTACCTCAGAACATAGAAAACGAAAATCCAGATCTGCAGATTGAAAAATAATCCTGATAACATCCCATCAGGTTCGGAGGAAAGTGATAAATCCCTCAGCTCTTGCATTCAGTCAGTTTCTGTTTGATGTGGTAAAGGAATCTTGTTCATCAGGGTAAAGGAGCGGCGCTGGTGAACTGGTTAGCCCTGTCACCTTGCAGCGAGACGACTCCTGGTTCCGACCCGCTGTCTGTCTCCGTGTGTTAGTGTGACGGACTGGCAGCCTGTCAAGGATGAACGCTGCTTCTTCCCCAACAGTCTTAGAGAAGCACGGAGGCTCGTTACTGCAGCAGGGATTTATGGGCTTGGAGATCTTGTTGATGGATTCTAAATAAAGTTGAAAATGTAGAAAAAACTAACACCTGAATACAGCTGTGCATATTTGGAAATAAGAGTTGTTTCAAAAAAGGTTGAAGTAATAACCTCAACCTTTGATGCTACCTCAACATCAGGAAACGATCTACAATGAATTAATCCTATTAGAAATAACGGCTGACTGCATACATTCCCATTATTGTATTCTGCTTCAGTTGGTCTGGTATTAGTTCATTATGAGTCCATTTCTGTGTTCTGGGTCTATGACCTTCAAACCCTGTACATAAATCGACATTCCCCAGACGAGAGGCGCTTCCTCAAGCAAGGAACGATTCTGTCTTTAAATGAATATAACAATAGATATATTTAAATATAATCATGCCAAATATGGGGATGCGTGGTTGTGCTGCTTAATTCAACACTCCTATAACGACAGAGTATCTGCGTTTCCATTGGCCGTATGACTGCACAATTTGACATTTTGAAAATAAATTTGCTTAATAGAAACACGCCAAATTGGGGAAAAAAAAGCTTTTGCGCTAGGTCGTATTGAAATTGGTTTATTTCACAAAACTGTGATGGAAAAACTTTTTTTTGCATCACACAGGATGTTCCTGCTGGCAGAAACCACAAAGAAGATGACAGGAAGTAGTTAGAGGACGTTGACACAGCATGTTTTTAATTACTTATTGGGTGAACAAACTTGTTCATGCGTGATTTTAATCATATTCCTTATTTAGTGGAAACACCGTAATTGCAAAATTGTTTTTTTTTTTTTTTTACATTAGCTGAATATTGACACACCTTTGCAATGGAAACTCAGCTACTGACCGCAGTTTTGAGAGGGAAACCTTTTGGCTGTGTTTCCTCCAGACTCTCTGTAATTTAGGTTGCATTCACACCAGCCATGTTTAATTTGCTTTAATCAAACTCTAGTTTGCTTGCTGAGAAAGTCCAGTTCGTTTGGGGAGGTGTGAACGCCTAATCAGACTCTTGTGTGGACCAAAAAAGTGAACTGTGGTTCACCTACAAACCTCTGTGTGAGTTTGGTTAAAGTGAACTCTGGTGCGGTTTGATTGCATATGTGAATGGCTAATGAACCAGAGACCCCTCTGAAAGCAGGAAGTGGACTACAACGCAGGGCATTCTGGGTAAATACAGCCAAAACAAATGTGAGAGTCTAGCACTAGCGGGAGAAATGATCCGTAGTCTTTTACCAACGACAAAAAAGAAATCCTACAACCACTAAAATCTAATGCCACTCCAATTTTGTTTACATTTCATGAAGAAGGAAGTTGAGCTCATTGTCTTCTTCAGAGGTTTTGATCTTTTTTCCTTCAGTGGCTATTGGTGCAGCGCCCCCGCAGGCGAGGAGGGGAACAGAATTCTCAAAAGATTTGGTTCATTTGACTCAGTTCAGTGTGAAAGAGAACCAGGGCAGCTGAAGATGTAACAAATCAAACCGAGTCTAAGGGGTGAAAACTCCCATAGATTATCTATACGTGGTTATCCTTACTTGGTCGTAGGTGTTTAACGGCTGTTTCCAGCAATAATTGAATTGTTCTGTAGCTTTTTTCCAGTCAAACAACATGCATGCTGGGCTATTTAGCTAAATATTCATCCACACTATATCAATAAAAGCCCTTTAATCTGACTTCATCCCGATTGCTGACAAAGCAGCTGGACTCTGATGATCTTGCACACATTCACTCTCGCTCCCTGTGACCCCGGAGCTTGACCTTTGGAGACTATCCATGTTGCACCAGTGCAAACTGCTCCAAGGAAAGGGCAGCCTGATTGGGAAAAATCCAGCGAGCATGACTGAATTGACCTTACTGATTTTTAGCTGGAGGGATCCTCGGCCAGAGGCCCCGTTACCGTGGCGATCACAACAAAAGGAAAAGACAAGAAAAGCGGCGAGAGATTCGGTTGGGATTCTCTGCCAGGAAGTTAAAGTGTGTGAAGCCATCCGCTGATAGTCGCGTGGGCGTCACGACAAAGAAAATGAAAAGCAACAGAAGAAACAGAGAGAGAGAGGTGCAGTCATAAAGAGGAAGACGAGGAGAAGTGGGCGATCAATCCTATGAGAGAGTTGTTATGGAAACAAACATTCATGATGAGTCTGATGATGATCAGAGGCGACTTTGAGAGGGAAATACACGAAGAAGTCAACTCACGACGTTATGTGTGAAGCTTAATTTACACTGAAACGGGCAGCAGTTCCACTCCCAGGAAGGAGGAAGAGGAGAAATCCTGTTATAATAAATAATTAAAGGCAGTTTCATAAATGAAATGGCCTCTCTGAGCTGCTGTTTACTGCTAAATGCCGCGGCTACTTTCGCAATAAGCTCTAATTATATTAGCGAAAATATTTTGTCTCCGATAGAATCACCGGCTGCAAACATAAGCAGCGCATCTCATTCTGCTGTGACTTTGCGTTTTCGTCTCCACAAATGAAGTCATGCATTTATTTTCTGAACAATGGAGCCAAATGCAAGATGTGAAACGAAGATTGTTGCTCGGGAGTCGGAGCGGCAGCTTAAACATGATGGCTGAAATTAAAGCTGTAAACACCTCAGATAATATACCACTGGGCTGTAGGATGATGACATTTCAGCTGTACTTAAAGTGAGGAACTTCCTGTCTCACACAGATGGAAAAAACACTGCAAAACCACAAAATCTTACCAAGTATTTTTGCCCAGTGCAAATATCTTTGTACACTTGAAATAATACAAAACAAGTCACTTTTCAGCAAGAAATACGAGCTTGCATTAAGCGAACAATTTCTTAATATTTGTGAAATGTTCTAGTTCCATTATTTCACTTACATCCTGGGAAAAATGTTTTAAGTGAAATAATCTGCCAATGGAATAAAATAAGCTAATATTTATTGCTGATAAGTTACTGGCAAAATAGTTTTGTCTTATTTCAAGTGTACTAAGATTTTGCTAGAAACTAGACCAAAAATAAATGGTTGGATTTTATGTTTTTGCAGTGTAATACCCCACATTTGCTTTTTCTATGCTGGAAAATTTTAATTTCTGGTTGTCTGGAAGTCCTGAAAAGCCTCTAAATTAGTGAAGTCTAAACTTTTTGCCATGTGGGCCAAAGCTATCAAGTTGAAAGTTCTTCAAAACATTTTAGACATAGACATTTCTTGTACTTTATTTTTATTTGCTCAATTACAAGCTAAAAAATATGGAGTCAAAACAGCCAAAATTACACCAGAGTTTAATTGCAAGGGCTTGGAAATAAATAAAAGTATCTACAAACCTGAACATTTAATATCTACATGCTAGTACTAGCTCAGATTATAACAAACAGCAAGATAAGTTGTCACGTTATGCAGATGATACACAGATTTGCATTACAATGTCACATTGTGATATTGAACCCTTTAAAGCATAAATGTGATCCATAGAACAAATACTGTTTAACTTGTTTATTTATCCACACAGAGACAATATTAAAGATTTTAATTAACCTTTTAGCCAGCCAGGGCATAGCTAAAAATGCTAATTTTCACATTATTTAACAGATTATGAATTAGTGAAAGCCAGTTTGGTATTTAATTAAATACATGTCTGTTAAGTTATTATTCAGCTCTCACTAAAACCAAGCAAACCAAACTAGAAACCAACAGTTCATAGAACAATTTATTTGCTATCATCAATAAAGTACAAATCTATTTATTTAGCAGCCATATTTTTGCCAAATGTGCAAACATTTGTAACTAAGACCAGTTATAATCTCATTTCATCATAACCTTCTTCAGCTGAATGAAAACAGACCCAAAGTAATTATTTTTAGACTAAAAGAGGAAGCTGTCAGCACATAGCTTCAGTTTTTACAGCGATTGACTCTGACCTGAACCTTCAGAGACACATAAAGACGATTACAAAGTCAGTCTTCTAGCACCTAGAGAATATTTCCAGGATTAAAAGTACTAATGTCTCGGCAAAAAATTTAAAAACTCATCCATGTCAACAACAACATCCCGAGTATCTCTCCAGTTTCCTCTTCCCAACCAGTCCAGGCAGATGGCCGCCCTCCTGGCGGTTTTCTCCTATGCTACAAGGAAGTTGTTTTCATGTTTCTGTCACCAACAGGTGACTGGTTGCTTGTAAGGTCATCACCTCACAAGGTCGCCTGTGATTGCACGCATTTTGTTTTGGTATTATGCAAATAACGCTGAATAAAGTTAGATTTAATGCTAGGCAGGTTTTAATATCAGCTGCAGGACGTGATTTTGACTTTGTCAAACGTTTTGTGTTGAAGCCTGAAAATGTCGTTTTCTCCGGTGCACACATCTCAACATGCTAGCAGCAGTGCAACATGGAGAGTGACAGAAAAGCAGGAATAGAAAGTGCTGTGACACAGAGTTTGCCACCGCCCTGTAAATCTGGTCTCCCCTGCCTGTGCTGGTGAGAACATAAACTTAGCGACCTGTGGCTAACTGCCTGTTCCTTTCAGCAAAGACACAACGAAGAGAACAGAGTCTTCCTTCTTGCCTTCAACTCAGCAGAGAGAAACAAGCCTCGTCTTCTGATGCTCTTCTCCACCGTAACAATATGGCTGATTCATAGCCGCGGGTTGAAGGGTTTACAGTCGGCAGGCGGAGACGGACTGCCAAACACGTTGAACCTCAGTTGTTTCTAAACCTGTTAAAATTATATAACATTTAAAGGTAGTCTACTGTGCTTCCTTGGACAGATTAGGATTTATGGTCTATACAAAACACGTTAAATACATATTTTGCATAAAATCATCCTTGGATAATAAGATTTTAGTCTGGCCAGTTGTGTCTATTTTGAACTCTTTCACAATGAGCTGTTTTAAGACTGTCGCTTTAAATCCAGATAAGCTGCTGCTGGCCACGCCCCCCCAACTCAACGTTTACACTCGCAGGTTAAAATCGCAAACAGAATCGCAGTTATACAACCGTACATCTTTGAAAATTCAAATTCAGTTCAATTCAGAAATACTTTATTGATCCCAAAGGGAAATTACATTTTGTTGTACCTTAGAGCTCCTGTAGCAGTCTGTATTACAGCAAATTTGAAGAAGCTTCTGACTAAAGACAGGCTCATGAAGAAGATGGTCAGGCTTGTCCATAGTTTTCTTGCTTTCATGTAAAATCCTTCATAACCTGAACAGTACCAGCCTTTTTTATCAGTTTGTTGGGCCGTTTTTAGGTCTCTGGCTCTGATGCTGCCGCCCCAACAGATGACGGCTGAAGAGACGGACTGATGCTGCAAACATCGAGGAATCCAAGCATCTACAAAATGTACAGTCTGCTCTGTCCTTTCTTGTACTCTTGTAGAAAAGCAGAAGTGGAGCCTCCTGCACAACCAACAACACAGCAGCAAGTGGGTCCTGGACGGTGAGTCGACAACAAAACTCTTGTCTTTTCCAGCAGCCATTGTACAGCACATACAACGGTAAAACCAGCTGACCAAACGTGCTGGAACTCAACTTGGGTTGCTGGGTTACGGACGGAACTCTGCTGGGGTTGCTAGGTAACGGCGCAATGTCTGCTGATCTGTGACATTACATCTGGAACACCAAAACTCATTAAGGTTAAAACGTTTAAATGTTTGGGCTGCTCTTTAGAAGCAGTAGAAACCCAAATGTAACTATAAGAATGTATTAAACACTGCAAAAACACAAAATCTTACCAAGCATTTTTGGTCTAGATTTTAGTGCAAATATCTTAGTACATTTGAAATAAGACGAAACTAACTTAGAAGTAACTTTTTAGCAAATTATAAAGATTTGTTTTAAGTCAGTAATTCCTTAATATTGATGAAAAGGTACTTGTTCCATTGGCAGATTATTTCACAGATAACGAGACATTTTTAAGTTAATTTACGTGCCGATGGAGCAAGTGAATTTTTGCATAAATGAATCAAATCAGCTCTTGTAGCTGTATGTATAATGTGAAAATATATTCAACAGACAGCTTTAAAAATGTAGACTCTGACTCCAAACGAGGGGATCTTGGAGGTTTAACCAGGGGGAGCTCTACCTGCAAGGCCTCAGGTTATAAAAATCTTTTGAAAAATTGATTCATTTTTGCCTGCAGAAAGCTCCAATAGATGTGCTTGGATTTCTATGCAGAAGAACTATCTGAATGATTGGTCTTTGTGCCATCGCAGCCCAGAAATGTGAGATGGATAAAGGGATGGATGGAAAAGAGGAGATCTGAGGCACACAGAGCTTCAGACTTTAAAACACAGCAGACCAGAGTCGGTCCACAGTGACCTCGCTCTGCCGAGGTTCTGTGTCAGAGCCACTCAGGAAACATGAAATGAGACGGACGATTCAAACCTCCTCGGATTTAGATGGTTGGCTCACCATGACGTATAAATCAGCAGAAAACCAACTCGGACAACAGCAGAAGTCATTTCATGCTGTTGGAAAAAGCTGCAGCTCTCTGTCTAGAAATCCACAGCTGCCGCTTTTTATTTTGATGACAGAAAAATAGCAAATAATATATCTGTGATCTTTTTAGAAAATCAGGGGCAATTCTCTAAAATAACACCTGGATTCCATGGACTTAAACATTTTATCACGATATTTTATGGTTCTGTTGTGATGAAGATAAAAGTGACATATTCGTTTGTTTTTAGGTAACTGACTGGAAACCACACAACCACAAATACTGTTCTAGAAAAACATTAGTAATTAACTTCTTTAGGACACAGGCACATAAAAAGAAGTACAATTTATATCACTAAACTGGTCACAGTAACTCAATTTAACTATATTTTCAAATTTATCGATACTTTTATTGAACAAATAGTGGAGAAAGTCTGATAATAGTTTTCAAAGGCTTTAAACATCTTTTTTTGGAAATTATTGTGAGAAAAGGTAAATCAGAATTCTTATCATGACGATAAATTTATCATATTAAACCTCTCCAACCGAAAAACTTAAGTTTTTGTTTGACACGTACACTGAAAAAAGAAAACAACTTAAAAAATGCATTTTGTTCCAAATAAATTTATTCAAGCCATTCTCTTTTTTTCCCAGTGTAGCTGAAGTTGGATCATAAAAATAAAGCAGAATATTATCACCAAAGTGTTAAATTTCTGATTTCGACTGCAAATAACAATTATTTTAATATTTGACTATTCTAACGATTAATCGGATAAAAAATTGCCACATTTTTAATTTAACCACTTAAATCTTTTTTAAACAATATCAAAAATACATTAAAAGCTGCAATTTAACAATTTTTTTTACGTAAGAAAATATAGATTTTACTGCTTAAAAACAATAACGTAGCATTGTGCTAGTGAATTTGAACCACGTGAAGCTAAAGCTGAGCCACTTGAGGAGTTTTGGGTAAAAAAATAGTCCAGTTAGCGATTAATCGTTGACTAAATTAGCTGGTTATTTAAATAAACAATCTGATTAATTTGATCTTTTTTGATAAAACCCCATTGTAATCAAGTAGTTTAGTAACTAGTAACTAGTTGAAGATTATTTAAAAAAGCGATTAATCATTTGATCGTTTTTGGTAAGGCCAGTGTGATTGGGTAAAAATTCCTGCTGCTGTCATCAAGAAACAGAAACCCTGAGCTTTGTGATATTTTTCGGTCAGTGCATTGAGCATTCGGCCACGCTGGCACAAAGTGCTCCCTGTGGCAGCAATCCTCCCGTTTCCATTAACGTCCTGTTTGGGACTGCAGCCATGTTTGAATTTGGACTGATTATAGCCTATTGAGTTGACACCAATAGTTTTAGTCTCTCTCTCCGTGGCTCTTCTGTCCTCTAGCGTCTCTTGGTCTACTTTTTTTCCCCTCATAAACGTTCACATCTTAAGTACTTAAGAGTGTGCGTGCGTGAAATGAAGACCTCAATCTGTCTTGTGTGCATAGAAAAAGGATTGTCCCACATAAAAAAAGAGATTTACAACAATTTTGTTGGTTTCTGGTTTGACAGTGGCCGTCGCCGCCGGCAGAGCTTTTAGTTTCTCCCCCTCAACAATCCTATTTGTTTAATTCCTCCTCTCGTCTCGTCTCGTCTCCTCTCCTCTGTCGTTCGTCTCGGGCTCGTTTTGTGCTCCGCTGTGACAACTAGCAGAGGTCACTGTTTACTCTCGTTTATCAGTCAATCATCCCTCGCTGCGGGGCTGCAGAGGCGGCCAGTTTCTCCCACCCCTGAGGCCTGATTTGCCATCAGTGCAACCAGCCCAGTGATGGAGCCACATGATTATAATTAACCACACAGAATAAACTCAGATTTGTGCTCCCCACTGGAAATGCCAAGTCCATTTTAGCCTTTTTTCTCTCCTAATACGAGATGACAGTCATGGTTTTATTTCTCTAGTCGTGGGAAAAATATTGTTAGTGAGTTTAATGGAAATGGACTCTTAACTTTTTTTATTTTCCATTGAGAAAATAAAAGTTTGAACATAACTCACAATATATGCACTTTATTTCCTCTTCTGGAGAGTTTTAGTTAAAGCTAACTAAACCTCCAACCTTTCTAATCCTGTGAAAGCTGTTTTTGGCTTAATATCTTTTTGAAATATATTCCAAATCCAGTGTTTAGTGTTCTTTACAAAATTAAAGTTTATTGGCCTTTGAGTGGGCGAACTTGCATTATTATGCCATTACCAATATATCACTTGAAATCTCAAAACAACAATATTATCGTTTTTCGCGACAACTGGGACAATTTACTATCCAGTAAAATTTATTTTGACAGGCCTCATCAGTAGCTATGATCCCATCCAATTGCGATGCGAATTTTGAGCAAGCTTTTAAAAAACGAAGAAAAAAGAAAAGGCGAATCATCCGTGTTTCCACCAACTGCTTTGGAGTGAATCGACCAGGCTATGCAAATGTAATTTTGTCCGATGTTGATGCTGCGCAATAATAGAAGTTGCAAACTAGCACGGATCACACATCTCAGAAAAATATAGAGAGTTCTCCTCATTCAGCGTTTCGTGCCTCTGATAAGGCACAGAACCAGCAAAACGTTCGCTCCTTCATCACAACCTATTTCCTTTTTAGTGTAATGACTCTTTTTTTGAAAAGTCAAAATCCACCTTGTATTAGAAATTAAAAACCTTTTATTTTTTGCTAAATTGACGGCTATTTTGACTTTTTCCATTTCCATCAGCCTTTTCAAATTCAGTACTTCAAAAAACATTGGAAGCACAGCTACTGACATCAGTGTTTTCTTCATTTTGAAGATGTCGAGTTCACCTTCCAAACAACGTTGAACCTGACACCTTCATTGATTTTTCTTTAATTAGTCATTAATTTATCTTTTTATTGTTGTGAATTCTCTGTACCTCCTGGACATTGCTCAATTTGTTCACCTTTTCCCTGCTGAAAGCACAATATGCGGTCACGATCAGGCACAACAATTGGTTGGGTAATAAGATTAAAAGCAGCCAAATTCCAGAGGAAAAAAAACAACCTTAAGAAAGCCTGAAGAACTATTGATCCAGACCACTTTAAAAATACATGAGTCTGGCAGCTGTGGAAGGAAAAATATAAGGAAAGTAGAAGTTGAAATGTATATATTTAATCACCCAGGACGGAGTTTAAACTGTACTTTCTGCTGAAACAAAGCGAACGCTTAGTTATGTAAGGAAACTCGACCCTCTGTCCCTCAAGATGTTCACTGCGTGTCGCCCTGCTGCTCCATTATGTCAACATGGTGAGCAATGTGCATCTATTAGTCTCTTTCTCTTTGTCATTGAGTTTTCTAAGATCACTACTGATTATACTGACTATTTGCTTCATCTTATTAAGAAGAAGTTAACAAGTATCGCATATTAGATGGAGAATTTTTTTATTTTTGCTGCCAAAGTCTTTCAGCAGAATTAATTTTTAACCCTGACTTGGGGTGTTTTCACACCTGTTAGTAGAAACAAAATTGCAATATTTGTTACATTTTCAGCTGCTGCATTTGTCTTTCGAACAATTCAAACCCTTTGAAAAACCTGTTCCCCTCCTCACCTGTGGGGGCGCTGCACAAAGAACCACTGAAGGAAACGACACAAAAACCTCTAAAGAAGACGCTGAGCACAACTTCCTTATTCAGAAAATGTAAACAAAAATGGAGTGGCATCAGATTTTAGGAGTTGAAGGATTTCTCTTTTGTCTTTAGTAAAAGACCACGAGCCGCTTCACCTGCTAGTGCTAAGCTAACGTGTTTGTTTTGGTTTTATTTACCCAGAATGCCCTGCGCTGTAGTCCACTTCCTGCTTCTGGAGCGGTGTCCGGTTTACTTGGCGTTCACGTTTGCGTCCGAACAGCGCCAGAGTTCACTTTGATGGACTTCGTTTGATCCGCTTTAGCTGAACTCTAGTTTGTTTGTCTAGAAAGTCCTGTTCATTTGAGGGGATATGACTACGTAACTGGCAAAACATCAAACTCTGGTTTGCCTACAAACCTCAGGTTCGGTCCGGTTGAAATGAACTCTGGTGCGGTTCAAATGTATACACGCTCCAAAAACAGGAAGTGGACTACAGACCAGGGCATTCTGGGAAAATACAACCAAAACAAAACAGTGGGAGAAATGAAACTTGGTCTTCTACTAAAGACAAAAGCCACTAAAATCTGTAAAACAGACTTCCACTTTCTAAAGTTTGGTAATCAGAGGTAAATCATGATCGAACTGGGTTGTGCTGCTTTGGATAACATTTTTTCTACTAATAAATTAAATCATCATATCAAAACTGCATTTTGTATTCATTCAGGCAGGTCAAAAGTCAAGAGATTCTTAACTTTTTAAGGCTTTTTAACCAAAGACGGATGCTTTTCTCCAACCTGCTTTACTTCACCAGAGCAGCCGCTGATGTTTCCATAAAACACAGGAGCATCTTTATGTTCCCCCCTCTGCTTCCTCATGGCCTCCAGGAGAACATGATCAAATCATGACTCCAATAAGCCTATGTCTTCTTCTAACTAGACCTCAGCCTCTCGTCTCGTCGAGGTTTCCCACCAGCACTGACACAAACAAGCACAGATCCGTGTCTTTTTCTGGCTGCCAGCCGAACAAACAGTGACCCACCATCCCCTCCTCATCCTGCTCTTCTCATCCCACACAACATTTTTTACCTGCAACACACCCACCATCACCCCTCCAGGGGCATCTGCAGGAGGATTATTATCTAATCACAGCTCTAATAGGACCAAACAAGATCCAGGACGAGATCCAGAGACCATTTCCCACTAAAAAACACACACAGCAGCACTCACAAACCGCCTCTCTCTCCTCCTATACACGCCCCGCATACATCAGTATGTCTTTAGTACAGGCAGAGAGAGGAGAGACGGAATATTAGTATTCAGAGCACAGGGAGGAAAAGGAGGAGAGGCAGCGAGCGAGCAAACGAGGGAGAGTGAGAGGGAGGGGACAGGAGGAAAAAAAAACACAAGGAGGGGATGGAAATATAAGAGAAGAAGAGGGGAAACCGAGAGGTAAAAGAGGGGAGGGGAGACAGGGATCATATTGTTCATTTCTTCCCTCTCAGTCTGCCTTCACCGGTTCCTGCTCGGACAGATGGATAGGTGCGGAATGCCCCTTTACGAGCGACGCATCTGAGTGAAAACAGCGGAGGAGAGAGAGCGGAGGACGAGCAGCAGGAGGAGCCCAGCGGTTCCTGCGACGCAGAAAGGTAAGGAAGGGGAAGATGTTCGCTTTTCGGTCGCTCCTGTAAAACATCCGCGGCTCTGGTTTCAGCGACGCTCCTTTGATTCCTGCATCCCCCGCACTGCTCAATGGGAGCCCCCGGATCCAGCCGCATGTGGCTGTTTTCCATCAATATTTAATGTTTAGCCTATTATTTGTGCATCCATGTTGCATTCTGCCTCTACATTTGCACCCCAGGTGTCTACTATCCGCCTGCAGTGTTTTTTTATTCTAATTCTTTTTTATCTAACATCCTCGCCTCTCACAATGATTTCTCTTATTATTATTAGTAATTTTTTTTCTACGGGATATATGGGATGTACAGACGGCGGGGTGCGCAGGAAACACACACACAGAAGACAGGTTGACGTGCGTAAGACGTGCGTAATCCCACACCCCCACGGCCTCCACCCGACTCCCCCTCCATCACCTTCAAAGCTGGAGTTCCTCCGCCGAGGAGGATCATATTTAAAAAAAATAACTGTCCCACAGACTCTTAAAGCTGCAGGTGAAAAATCACACACACGTCGCTCGTGTGTGTGTGTGTGAGGAGGCGCTCCGTGTTGCTTTATGACCTTTTTTTTTTTAATATATTTTCCTACCAGGTGCCAAACCAATCAGTGGTGTTTTTAGATGTGCTCCTGATTGAAACAAATGCTTTACTTCTCAGGTTCGACCCTACAGGCTCCAACATACTTCATCCGACGCGGAACAGTAGCCGCGCGGTCACGTGGTTTCGGGGCGCTCGTGTTTGCACACACCTTTCACACACACGGTACAACCCACCTGGGAACGCAGCTTACCTCCCCACTCCGTCCCTACGTCTTCCGTTTTGCTTTTAAAAATGAAATAAAAGCGCCACACCTTTCTGCAGACAGCCTCTTCCAGGGAGAACAACTCTGCAGTTTCCATCCGGGAGTTTTTAGCTTTGTGACGATCTTTGCTAGCCTGCTGAACGGGTCTCACGCTCTGTAGCTGACAGCCATCTTGGAAAGTACCGTTACTACCGGTCATGACGGTTGCTACGGAGTTGCTATGACAACTACAAACAAGCCACATATTAGAACTAGCTCTCGCCTCATTCTGATCTAACTTATTAACACTATTAAGTGTATCAAAACTATTTCTCGACTACAACGTTTGAGTACTCCACCCACCTCTGTGAATTACTAAGATAAATATCGATGATATTTACTGTAGTACTTACTGCCGAACTAGCAAAATTAGCTAATGTAGTTTTTATCTGCTAGCTAAGACGGACATGTAGCCTGCGTTCTTGTTTCTACATGTACTTTCTGGGCCAGTCACTAGAACCTTGTTATCCACACAGAGTTTTTACGTCCTTACAAAGCCGTTGAAACACTGATTTGTGTGCCTTAGCTTCTCCGTGGTGAAAGCACTCTTCCTGTTCGTTAAGCAGTGAAATACGTCATAGTAGGAGATTGGGGGCAGTTTGTCCACATAGTCTGACATGTTAACTGTCAATCCTGACAGCAGCCATGTAGTTGATATCTTTCTCTTGCACATTGGTCAAGTGAACGACATATATTTTCTTTTTCTTGGCCTTTAAGCCATGGTACATCTATGCTGTGCGCTGAGCTTGTCTGCTAAGATTGAGCAGATCACTTCTGGTTCAGACTTGTGGGAACTTTGTAATAATAAGCAATTGCTTTCTGGAGGCGTGGACTCTGTTGAGGTTTTAAATTTTACCCAGTCGATAAAGTTTGGCTGTGACATTTGAAATGCATTTAGAAATTGGTGCTATAATAACTATGCTCTACTGCAAAGAAAGAAGGGCCACTCCGAACAAGATGGCCGTTAATGCCAGTTCAATATTTGGAAGCGTGAAAACACAAACTCAGTGGCGTTGTTCACTTCCCCTGCTGGCATTACTAAAACTACAGGTAGACTGCAATTATAAAATAGCGCAGAAAATCAACGTCACAACTTCTTCTGTTTGCTGATTGGCCAAGTTGAAATTCTAATTGAGGAA
This sequence comes from Girardinus metallicus, assembly GCA_903067095.1. Lineage (NCBI taxonomy): Eukaryota > Metazoa > Chordata > Actinopteri > Cyprinodontiformes > Poeciliidae > Girardinus > Girardinus metallicus. The sequence continues at coordinate 19,413 of CAEGAE010013598.1, read as the reverse complement.
TCCAAGTGGATGGGAGAAAGCCCAAACGATGCTGTAAGCAAGATTAAAGCAGAATACTGGAGGAAGTTAAGGGCCAGGCTAGATCTTTGTAGGTATTTAGCAAGGAATTGTAATTTGTCACCGTGTCGGTTAAATGCTCCTTAAAATGTATTTGTATTAAAACAAAAATATTATAGTGGAAGCAGGTTAATTGAAGCAAAATATCAGAGTTGCTGTCCATATCACACCACACATCGCACAGAGCTTTGTCAGAAATAGTTTGACCTGGGCCTGGTGTGAAGAAGGTAAAAGGACGTCTCACTGCGAACAAGATGACGTAATTTTCATCACTCAACTACGTCAGTGAGATCTAATTTTTATTCTTCGGTTTTCAAGCAGCTACTTTGTCACTTTTTGACAGTTTTTTGCTCTGGGAGGCTCAATGGTGTGTTCACACCATCCCTGTTTAGTCCACTTTAAACAAACTCTAGTTGGTTTGCCTTGAAAGTCCAGACAAAAAACGAACTCTAGTCCGCCTAGGTCTCGGTTTGGTTGTAGTGAACTCTTGGTAAAAATTAATCAGGGGAAAGGAAAGCAGTTGTAAAGGGTGTATTCACACTAGCCCCGTTCAGTCCACTTTATTCCAATTGTTTGTTTGCTGAGAAAGTCTGGTTCGATTGGGGAAATGTGAATGATGTAATCAAACTCTGAAAAAGTAAACTTTGGCCAGTTGAAGTGAACTCTGGTGCAATTTGAATATATTTGTGAACGCCAAGCGGACCGGAGACCACTCCAGCTGCAGGAAGCAGACTATTCCGCAGGGTTTTCTGGGTAAATTCAACCAAAACAGAGGCGCGAATCTTGCATTTGCAGGTGAAATGGCTCTTGGTCATTTGCCAAAAACAGAAGAGAAATCCTACAATCGCTAAAATCTGACGCCACTCCATTTTTGTTTACTTTTTGTGAGCGAGGAAGTTGCATTCATGTCTTCTTCAGAGGTTTTTGTGTCATTTACTTTAGTGGTTGTTGGTGCAGCGCCCCCACAGGGGAAGAGGGAAACATGTTTTCCATAGGGTTTGGCTCTTTTGACACAGTGCAATGTTAAAGTGAACAACACCAGCTGAAAATGTAACAAATGTAGTTTTGGTCCCCAATAAAACCAAGTCTACCAGACTACCAGGTGTACACACCCAAAAATCTGTACTGAGTCACATCACGCTCCCAGTTTGCTCTGCAGCTTTGCTTGCTGTGAGGAAAGAGCATCGGCAGTATCCCAGGATTCCTGCCTGGCCACTTGTTCTCTCCTTGCCGCCTCATGTTATGGATAATTTAGACACTTGCAGTTCCAACAAGCTTAGAGTGGGAAGCTGTGAAAGCCTCAGCAGCAACATTTAGAAATGTGGGACAGAAATAGTTGGAGATAAAAGGCGACAGTCTCCTTTGGATGAGCCGGTTTGTTTGATTGCATGTTTATTGTGATATATGATCATGAGGAGATAGTTTCTGATGCTACGAAGGTGTCCAGGTCTTATTATAGGACAGACTAAATTGGAGCAACCTTGAGGCTGAGGCTCGGCAAAGCTATTACCTTCGAGTCAATAGGCATTAATATCCCCGCGCTCAGTCTCAGCCCTCATGCGGCGCCGTCTCTTGTCCCTGCGAAACGCGGCACCGCTCCACTGGAGTAACCAAAAAGCTGTGTTGTAGCAGCCCTATCTGTTTACCCCAGCGCATCAATCTGTCACGGCTGAGCGGCCAGAGGAGTGATGATCGCATTGTCTCGGCCAGGCACCGCTGTGGCCTCGGAAAGGAAGTGATGCAAGGCGAAAAACGAGAATACGTCAGCCTTGGCAGGGAAGGGTCATGACCCCTGTGAGTCCAAGATACGTCTTAGGAATGGCGGGTGATCCGAGGGTACGTGAGTACATCGACTGGAGGTGGTTCGCCTCGTGATGCGAGCCCAGCAGGGTGGCGGCAAAAGGCAGACGGCATGAAAGTCACGACCAGAGAGGAAGAGGCCACTGGGCCAAGCTGCCAGTCGGTACAGTGCAGCAGACTGGAAATGACACGTTTTTACAGGAAATACAGTTAACGCCAAAGCTCTCATTAAGGTGCAAACATGGGGGCGTGTGAAATTGGACAGATTTAAAAAAATAAAACAAAGAGCAGTAATGAAAACAAGAGCTTCAATTAAAGATGACTTCCAGGTAGAGATGAAAACAAAGGAAGGAGCGCAGCAGCTGATGGGAAGACCTCAGAGCACGCTCACTGAGATCTGCATGAAACATCCTATTAAGCAAAACCAACGGATTAGCTTCCTTTTGTCGGCAGAAAGCATTGTGCTCTGACACAGAAAAGCATCTGCCTGTTTCAGTTTTGTAATTATGTAGGTGTTTTTTTTTTTCTCCCCTGTAAAAATAGTTTGACGTTTTAGCAATAAACAGTAATTCCCATCGGTCTGGGTTTAATAAAGAGAGCGCAGGTTAATAAGACGACGATTTGAATATGCAGCAAATAAAAATATTAAACCAAAAGAGTGGAATTAAAAATTAATTGATAACCGTTGTTTGACCTAGAATTAAGACCTGAGTGCTTTCAGTATGAAGAAAGCAAGATCAGAATACCAGCAGGTGAGCAAATCCAACTTTAAAAATACAGATTCAGAGTTTTTAAACTGCAGAAATGCTTTGTCACTTTTAGCTTTCATGTGGTGCAATGTGGCCATAAAACTTAGAAAACTTCATGTTAGAAATTGAGATGAATAAATATTGCAATAAAGATATCAGGTCAGAGCATCTGCTGCCATGAGCCTCTGTCCAACTGGCTAAATATTACATTATTTAAAACCGCAGTGAGATTTCTGTGTGAACGTTTACGTCCCCAAAGCAACACAAAGAGGAACGTTAACGTCACACAGCAGCGCACTGAAGTAATGGTGGATGCCAACATGTTTGAAACGGCTTATTTTACAAACTCTAGAAGAGCTGATTGCCAAAAAAAATGACTGGATGATTTTTTTTGTGAATTTAAAGAGAATATAGCAACACAACTAAGATTTTATTTGCTGAGTTCATGAGAAGACTTTCGGAAATATACACATCATATCAATTCTGATTTGTTTGCTGAAATCCTACATTTTTGCATAACTATTCATTCATCTCCAGTGGAACCTCGATCAGATTTCTGCAGGAACAGTTTACATCCCCAAAGTGACGTCACACAACAGCTCGTTGCTTCTGGAAGTAATAATGGATGGAGCCGTAAATGGATCGATTTTAAAGTTCATTCAGCGATAGCAGCTGACAGTATTGTCACGAGATCATAACAACACGAAGGAAGCTGGTAAAAAATAAAGCACAACTAACAGCAACGTCTGTAGAGAAGTCTGTTTGGATGTGGAGTGAAGCTCTTCTCTTCCCTACAGACTTTGATGACGATCGAATTCCATAATTGTCATTTTTTCTCAGCTGTTGCTTTACATCTGGTTTGGCTTCTTCTGGTGCAGAAATATGATGCATGTCTCACATGGATGATGTAAAAGTCTGATTAAATGCAACATGACCGCTCAGACTGCAGATGGTTTGAAAACAATCGGATACAGTTTAGTTCCACATATGGAAATGGATCAAATCAGATTTTTTTTTTGTGTGAAAAGATCCGAATTGAGCCCTTTTCTCTATTGTTTGGACATCTTTTTATGGCTGTTTCACTTTGACAAGACCTTAAACCATAGGTGCCAAATTTTATTGTACAATCAATTGAGCTGAAATATTTTATCCTAATGTTTATTGAACTTTTAGGAGTTTCATCGCCTGCGCTGAGCCACGGCAAAGGGAAAATAATGCAGAAAAACAGGTGAAGAATAACTCAAAACCACTCAAATTATTCCCTTTTCCTTCGCGCTCTCTGTTGGCTTCACTGCATACTCACACTTGTTGCTACGACAACCGGCTGACAACAGCTCCGCTAGCCAACGTAGCAGAGGTTATGTTCGAGTTCATCCCACACATTGAGTCCGTTACAGTTTTATGTTTTCAGGCTTGATGTTTATTTTGCGTTTATTAATTGTTTGTCCTGAAACCTTCTTTCACCTTCTTTGGGCTGTTTGGTTGTTTTCCACTTTTCAACCACATTCATGCATCTTTATAGGGACATTTTTAAAGTGTTCAAGCAGAGAACGTTGTCTTTCCACGTCCGTCCAATGAGATTTTGTTTTGAGTCGTTGGGTAAAACAAAAACGTGAAGGCGAATCTGTCACTTCATGATTCCTTAAAGCCCAGGAACCGATAAAATGTTCGCTGAACTTCTGGATGTCATAGATGGCAATCACTCAAATTCAAAATAACTCTTCCCCTCCGAGTCCAATGTGGATCCTTGTGTCTTAACAAACCTGCCTTCTGACATTTATATCAAATTTGCAGGTCGATGAGGAAGAAAACTGTCTGGATCTACTGTGTAAAAAGAGAATTGAAGCAGCGAGTTCAATACTGGATATATATTCATTAGCGAGCGCCTCGGCAATAAGACTGGAGAATCATCGTCCCTTCTTTGTGAGCGCGGGAACGATCCCCTCATCAGAAAGAGATGCAGACACAAATGTTTCATCTGCTTCATCACCAGGAAGGTTGGATGTAATGGCTGCACTCAGCTTTAAAAATGAGTCATTGAACTGAAGCTCCCATCCTGGGAGATTTAACTGGAGCGGCGGGGGGGCGGCGTCTCGCTCAAGGACATCTGTGGAGGTTTGAACTTGCTGCCTCCTTCTTCCTGATGCATCCTTGACTTTATATATTACAGATAAAGCTGCAACTAACAATAATTTTATTTAATCTGACGATTAATCGATTAATTGGAAGAAGCTTTACATGAAAAATCTGCAGAATTGACCAATTGTAATATAGTAGTTTACTAAAAGATGCAAATAATTTAATTCCATTCTTAATAAAAAAAAAAACTTTTTATTGCCAAAAATGCAATAACATAGCATTCATTTAGTGAAAGGATCCATCTGCATGTAAAATAAATATTTCTAACATCAGCGTTTGAAAAGCTGAGTTCTTTTTGCTTGACTTATAAATACAGTGTAGAGTTGATCTGTTAATTATTTTTTTGGATTAACTGATTAGTAATTGGATAGAAAATTGGTTTTACAGAATTTGAACCAAAGCTAAAACTGATACTTGAGGAGTTCTGGGTAGAACATATTCACAGACAAAGGTTTTTTTTTATTCTTAAATGCAAAATGTATACATTATTTTTACAGTTTTGGCTAAATTACTACTACATATTTTCCACTAAATTATTCTTAGATATTGAGATTTTAGTCTGCTCAGTACTGCCTACTTTGAGGTCATTTCAGAATGAGCTGTTGTTGCTTTAAATCCAAATAATCTGCTGCTTGTTTGGATTTCAATTCAACTTTTACACTCGCAAGTGAAAATGGCTCAAAACTTGTACAACTGTACATTTCTGAACAGCATTAGTGGAGCCTCCTGCTCAACCAACAAGAAAGCAGCGAGTGGTTTCTGGACAATAGGTCAATAACAAAGCGCTTGTCTTGTCCAGCAGCCATTGTACAGCTGATACAGGGGTAAAAAAACCAGCTGACCAAACGTGTTGGAACTCAGCTTGGGTTGCTAGGTAAAGGGCGTAACTCTGCTGGGGTTGCTAGGTAACGGGGTGCGCTTCTCTGGGGTTGCTAGGTGAGAAACTGCTAATTTGTGACGTTACATTCATAAAGTTTTTGAAATGGTTCATTTTTCAGACACCAAAAAAACATTAACCTATTGCCAAAAAAAAAAATGCTTGGGCTGATTATAGAAGCAGTACAAACTCAAATGGAAGTACAAAAACATGGAAAGTTTGAATTTTGCATAATGGCTCCCCTTTGATTTGACGTTTATCAATGTGAATGTATACAAAATAGACCAGGGTGAATTTGCAATTTGATTGCGAGGGAATGTACTACTTTTGAGAAGTAATGCAAAGGAAAAGGAGGCTCGGTTATTTATCTCTCCACAAGCAGCTTTCTGCTGCTTTTATCCGTTCTGAGTGCTCCCTTTTTTTATTTATTTATTTTTTACTTTTTATCTATCCAGATTTAGCTCTTGATCTGATTGGACACTGATCTCATCTTGTTCGCCGCCGTGCGACTGGATGTGGTTGAGTCTTCTGCCTTTGCAGCCCGACGAGGCGGTGACCTTGCACGCCGTCCTGTCTCCGCCGCTCAGCCGGACAGTGACCTTGCTGCTCCGGCTGCTCCGTGATGTGGCGTATTTATTCCCCGAGAGTATTGATCCCGGCAGTCAATGGAGAGGCTGTGGCAGCTTTACTGTTGCTCTGATATCTACTGGAGGAACATGTGTTTCTGGTATTGATGGTCTCCAAACCAGAATGATTTGTAGATTTCTTCACCACCAGCTTTTCTGTCAGATTTTCTCATCTTTCTGTCTTTTTCTTCCCTCTTCTCCGTCTTGATGCTCCAGCTGGCATTGGATGCAGCCAGATTCTCTGCCAGACGCCCATTCTTCGGATTGAGATATCTTCGGCTTTAAGTCACTCAAACAAATTTGCTTTCCTAATGGAAAAGGGGGACTTGCTGTTCTGGCATGGATGCTGCACTGCAAAAACACCAAATCTTACCAAGTATTTTTGGTCTACGTTCTAAGAAATATCTTAGTTCACTTGAAATAAGACAAAACTAACTTTTCAACAAGAAACATGAGCCTGTTTTAAGTAAATAATTCCTTAATATTGATGAAAAAGTTCTAGTTTTAAGTGAAATCATCAACCAGGAGAACAAGAAATCTTTTCCCATATTGTAAGTTAAAATATTTTTGTTCCACTGGCTGATAATTTAACAACTAGTTCTTTCCCCTCAATATCAAGAATTAACGGCTTAAAACAAGTTACTTGTAAGAATTCCACTGGCGCCGTTACCTAGCAACACCAGCCAAGCCCAGCCCGTCACCTAGCAACCCAGTTCTAGTTCCACTGGCAGATTATTTCACAATATGGGAAAAATGTCTTGTAATAAGTTAATCTGTACTTTTTTTTTTTTTATCAATATTTGGGAAATATTTACTTTAAACAAGCCTCTATATCTTCCTAAAACATATCTTTTAAGTTTTGTCTTATTTAAAGTGTACTAAGAAATTTTCACTAAAAACTAAACCAAAAATACTTGGTAAGATTTTGTGTTTTCGTGACGTTGTGGATCAATTTACCTCGTTAGCATTAGCTTCGGCTAAATACCAGGTGGGTAGTGTACTTTAACGTTAGCCGAACTAATGTTAGGGATTAGAGATTTTTGGGTAGCGCAACTAGCTTTTTAGCTAGAGGTGCCAACAAATGCTTCTGTAAATGTAAAACCAAAAGGAAATACATTCTGCAAATACATTTACATATGTTCTTTTTTTATTCTTGTATTGTAAAGGATTGGGTGGTTTTGTAGCATAGTGGGTTTCAACACAGATCAATTTAGTGCTTTAGCATTAGAGCTAATGTTTAAGATTAGCAGCGCAAATAGTTTTTAGTTAACTGTGTCCACAAATGCTTCTCATTATGAAAAATTAGAATAAAAAAAATCTGCATATACATTTGCATACTGATTTTTTTCCCCCCCTTTATTTTATTACAGAATATTTGGTGTTTTTCTGTGTGTGATTCCTTCGTTTGTAATATTTTTGCATCAGATGGACAGCTAAAATGGACTAGACTTGGCCAAACGGGAAAGTCGAGATTGAGTGGAAGCACTTCTTATTTCAGACGATGTTCAGTGAGTGAAATATGTCTTTGCGTAATGCGGTGACTGATTGATAGACGGGAGACAGATGGACACTGGAGGACCACTTTGCAAGGGAGGTGCCACTCGGCTGACGCTGACATCTCACACAACATACATCAGATGATCAATAGTCCCGCTCCTGTTTGACACGTCACCTCGCTTGAGAAATTGGTCTTTACAAGGACGAAACAGCTGAGTGGGGAACTGAGCTGACTTCTCATCACGAACGCCACGTTTTACCACTGATTTATTTTTCAGCCGCACCGCTTGTTCACGTTTCCGCTCACCCCCGCTGGACTTACAGGACGCTGCTAACGTCTCAAAGCAACCCTCATTTTTTTAATACATATATTATATAGATTCATTACACACAGAGTGCAATATTTCAGGCATTTTTTTTTCTGTTCAGCTTCATGATTATGGCTTAAAGCTAATAAAAACTCAAGATTCTGCCTCTCAGAATATCTACACACTGCAAAAACACAAAATCCTACCAAGTATTTTTGGTCTGGTTTCTAGTGCAAATATCTTATTACACTTGAATTAGAAAAAAAACAGATTTTCAGCATATTTGTCACCTATTTTAGGCTAAAATAGCTTTAACCTAATAATTCATTAATATTGACAATATTAATGATATTGACAGTAGAGCCTGTTCCACTGACAGGTTATTTCACTTATTACATGGGGAAAAGTCTTGTTAAAAGTACAATAATTACAGAGGAACTACAACTTTTTTGTCAATATTAATAAATTATTGACTCAAAACATGCTCCTATATCTTGCTGAAAAATTAAGTAGTTTTGTCTTATTTCAAGCATAGTAAGAGATTTGCACTAAAAATTAGAATAAAGATACATGGTCAAATTTTGTATTTTTGCAGTGCAATTTCATTTATTAACAGGATGTTGAGGTTTTAAATGTTAGAAGATATAGCAGTTTGTTTTAAGTCAATAATTCCTTAATATTGATGAAAACATACTAGTTCCATTGACAGATTGTTTCACTATAACATGGGAAAAATGTGTTTTTATAATCTGCCGGTGGAACTGGTACTTTTTCCATCCATATTTTGGAATTATTTACTTAAATTAAGCTGATGTATTAATTGATGTATTAATAATAAGCTGATGTATAAAAATACAAAGTTGGTTGTAAGTTGGCCTTGTCTTATTTGAAGTGTACTAGACCAAAAATACTTTTGTGTTTTCGCAGTGAAGAAGTTTATTTTTACTCATCTGAGCCACATTCCTCAATTTCTAGTTAAGAAATAACTAGAAATGAGTAAAAGGCTGACCAGTTTAAAAGTAAAGCCTGTAGATCTGCTGATTAAAATTACTTTAAAACCTGATAACTTTGCAGCTTGGCAGCAAAGTGGAAAGAAATGAGGAATGACTCAGGACTTTTGCACAGAACTTTAAAGTTGTTGGGTTTTTTTTAAATTTGAATAATTAGATAAATCTTTACATGCATGACGTTTGGCCAGGGCCCCCGGAGGAAAGAGAAACGTTTTAGTGTTGACCTGTTTTTATTTTGACAGAATGGGACCAACAAATGAAGACCATGAACTAAAAGCCAGCGTCTGTTGGATGAAAGGACAGAAAAGAGCCAGACTTCATGAGTTTGTTGTTTGTTTTTTTTCTGCTTCTTGCTGATTGGTTGGTTTGCTTTTCTTCGCAGGTGCAGTTGGAGGGTTTTCACGCAGACGTTGAGAAGTCAGCCTCCTGTCCAGGTGGATTGGTGGAAGAGACGGACTTCACCGATGCATGCCACCCGGTCCTGCTGGAGCTAAACACGCCTGCTCTGTTCACACCTCTCGGTGAAGAACGATGGTTATGAATTCACACGACAGATAAATCCGTTTCCTCTGTCGAAGAAACTTTTACACAAACCTGCCTTCCAAATTCAGCATGACCAACATCAAGAGTTGAGTCCAGAAGAAGGTAAGGTTTTATTTGTGCTTTTCTTTTCAAATTTTATCAACATTTTTTTTTTTTTATTTATCAAATGAGCAAATTCATCTGGTTGTTTTAAAGGTGATCTAAAATGCTTCATTGAACAGGTTAGGATAGATATGTGGCCTATACAAAACATGATCATTACATTTTTTGCGCAAAATCATTTTTAGAGATTTTAGTTTAGTCAGTTCAGAACGAGCTTTTTTAGGGCGTACTGTCACTTTAAATCCAAGTCACGCCACTTTTGGCCACGCCCCCAAAATCAGTGTTTAAACTCATTGTGAAAATGGCTGCAGACAGATGCGCAGTTATACAACTGTACATCTATGAAAAGCAGAAGTGGAGCCTCCTGTGCAACCAAAAAGAATGCAACAAGTGGTTTCTGAGTAGCAAGTCAAGAGGAAAACACTTTTCTTTTCCAGCAGCCATTGTACAGTGGTAAAACCAGCTAACCAAATTTTCTGGACATTAGGTTGCCAGGTAACGGCCCTGGACTCAGCTGGGGTTGCTGGGTAACGACCCAGTGACCGTGGAATTTGACTTAAAAGTTGGGAGGTTTTTGAAAAGGCTCATTTTTCAGACATCAGAAATAATTGACTTATTACCAAGAAACTGTTCAGTGTTTTTTTTAAAGTGTTTGGACTGTTCCTTAAAGCAGTTCAGACCCAAATGTATGTACAAAAACGTGCAAAATGTGGATTCTGCGAAACAGGTCCCCTTTAAACAAGGAAAAAAACAAACAAATTAGTTATTTTACTCGCTCTGTGTGCCTCCACCACGTGTTTCAGAGACACAGCTCAAGAGAACCTATAATTGTGTAAATTACTGTGTAATTACAGAAAGCTACTGGTCAGTTTTAGACATCAACACTATCACTGAAACCACAGGAGATAATTGCCAACATGGTTCTGTGAAATTAGGCGTGTAAACTGTTGATTCAATAATCTGGCTTCAAGTAAGGTAAAAATATAAATATTAAATGCTGATATTTAAGAAGCAAAAATAGAAAACCAAATTTTCTGAACATATTTTGTACAGTCAGGGATTAAAAGAAAGTACACCCTTATTTCAAATCCACCTCTTGGTCTGTGATTCTTTTAATCAACTGCGAATGTATCTTGCTAAAAAGTTACTTTTTTGTTAGTTTTGTCTTATTTTAATTGTACTAAGATATTTAAACTAGAAACTAGACCAAAAATACTTGGTAAGATTTTGTGTTTTTGCAGTGTCATGGGTATCAACACAGATCAATTTAGTTCTTTAGCATTAGCTCCTGCTAAGTACCATGTAGGTATAGCACTTTAGCATTAGCACAGCTAATGGTTACAATTAGTGCTTTAGGAATAGCGCAACTAGCTTTTTAGTTAGCGGAGCCCAAAACTGCTTCTTTAAAAGCAAAAGTAAAAAAATCCTACATGGTTCTTTTGTCCTTGATTTTATTTCTTCTAACGATTTTGTGTTTTTGCCGTATTTGTGTCAATAACATGTTTGATAGGATCAAATTTGTTGTTGCACACATACCTGTGCTGTGGCGCTTCAGGAAGTGAATCAGACTTTTCTAAAAGCTTCTTCACTCTAAATTTAAAAAGGCTGTGTGACTTTGGTTTGCACAGTCTTTCAGTATTTTAGACTCAAATCTGTCCAGAATGCAACAAACAATTAAAATTCCTGCACAATGATGGGAGAGGCTTATAAAGTCAGAACTACTGGGAGCAATTGCTGCTACAGGTGGGCCTAAAAGCTGTTAAATCATAAATAACTTCCTCAATTTGGCTTCATCTTTAATAAATAATGAAATCTGTTGTGCTCTGTTTTGCACGCTTGAGGTAGAATTTAATTAATTTAACATCTTGGTAAATACCAGATATTTTTTATTTTGCCCTCAGATGTGAAACATTAGAATTTGAAGAGGTTGTATTTTATTTTACCCACGTCTGTGCAGAAGCAAATGTTAATTTTCTGACAGCATTTGCAGAAATTAGCAGCTGTTATTGTTCTGGTGGAGACAGAAAACACATTAGTGTTTAGTCTGCAGAGTGAATCGAAGGCATCATGTTAGTTTGCTTAAAATTACACAAAACTATCTTAGAAGTAACTTTTCAGCAAGATATAAAAGCTTGTTTTTAATAAATGACTTCTTAATTTTGATTTAAAAACTTCCACTAGCAGATTACTTTATGACAGGGATGTCAAAACTTTTTCTAACCAGAAAAGGCCGAAATCATCAACTCGTTAAAAAAAGAAATCACAAAAGGTTTCAAGTGAGAATTTTGTTTTCCTGCTCAGCAATAAACCAATCATGACATATTTTGATTAAACAAAGAAAATAGAATTTTTTGTAAGAAATTAAGGTGTAAATCATTCAAAAGGGTTTCTTGTGTTTTCATTGGCTGTAAGAAAGGAAACCACTTTTCTCATGTGTTTGGATTTAACACAACTGAAAAAGATTTAGTGTAGTTTCAGCATTAAAAACATAATTTATGCCACTCTTTATTTGAAAAAGTTTTAATAACGTAACTACAAGCAATTAGGGTCTTGTTATAAGTATAGATGCACCGATCCACTATTTTCACTTCCGATACGATATCTGAAGTTTAGCAACAGCTGATATTGATCTGATAATGAAAAACAGCTGAACTGACTTAAAATGTTTTTAAAATGTTTCTATTTTCAAAACATGGACATAAATGTACTTAATTAAAAATGTATCGGATAACTCTGCGCCAGCACAGCACACTTAAATACACCAAAAGCTTCACAAGCTTAGTCAAACATCCAAAAACAACTTTAATGTGTTCAGTCAGTGCAATCAGAAGTATAGCAGCTGATGTAAATTAAAGAATACATTTGACCAAAAATAGTTGGTAAGATTTTGTGTTGTTGCGTTTTAAAGCGATAAGTGAGGCCAGAGTTTGATTTGCTGTGTCTTTCTAGTGTATTAAGATATTTGCACAAGAAACTAGACGAAAATGCTTAGTAAGATTTGATGTTTTCGCAGTGATCTATGCTTTCAGTCTATGGTTACAGTGAAAAAAATCAATACTTTGGTCTAGTTTCTACTGCAAATATCCTAGTACACTTTAAATTTTCAGCAAGATAAGTGAGTTTGTTTTATGTCAATGATTCCTTAGTTTTGATGACATTTTTCCCATTTTACAAGTTTAACTAGAAGTTTTAAAAGAAGCTTCTATATTTTACTGAAAAGTTACTTTTATGTTAGTCTGTCTTCTTTCCAGTATACCAGCATATATGCACTGGAAACTAGACCAAAAATAGTTGGTAAGATTTGGTGTTTTTGCATTTTAAGGCGATAAGTGAGCCAGAAGTTTGATTTTCCGTGTCTTTCAGGGCCATCTCAGCCTGGACCGGGACCCCCTGCCGAGCCGCTGCTGTTCTTCCCGCATCGTCTTTTCCAGTTGACTCCTTGTGAAAAAAAGGTGGACGGGCCGGCACTGTGCTTCTGCAGGAGGCCGTCCGATCGGTGAGGGCGGCGAGGGCGGCGCTGTCATCGGCTGACTGCTGCGGTGGGAGTGAGATGCGGATTGGAGCATGTCGGGGGACTGGGACGAAGACCTGTGTAAGAAGGCGCTGACGCTTTTGGAGGAGCTGTGCTTCAACTCCCAGAGGGTTTACAGCCAGAGCAAACAGTGCCAGGAGTTCAGCTACCTGGTGAGGGGCCACAACAGGCAGCTGCACACAGGTAACCCCCAACAAACCTTTTAGCACCAGTTTCCTGCAAAAACACTAAATATTACCAAGTATTTTTGGTTTAGTTACCACTGCAAATATCTTAGTTCACTACAAATAAAGAGCAATATATAAATGTATTTGCAAAATTTATTTTCTTTTGTTTTGGCATTTGTGGGCACAGCTAGCTGAGAAGCTAGTTGCGCTATCCCAAAAGCAGTAATCCCAAACATTAGCACCGCTAGCGTTAAAGCGCAATACCCACATGGTATTTAGCCAAAGCTAATGCTAAAGAGGTAAATTGATCCGCAACACTGCAAAAACACAAAATCTTGCCAAGTATTTTTGGTTTAGTTTTTAGTGCAAATATTTTATTACACTTAAAATGAGAAAAAAAACAAACTTAAAAGCAAATGTTTTAGGAAGATATATATGTTTGTTTAAAGTAAATAATTTCTTAATATTAATGAAAAAGCACAGATTTTCCTCACTTATGTTACAACAAGACATTTCTCCTACATTGTAACTGAAATAATCTGCCAGTGGAACCAGAACTGGGTTGCTAGGCGACGGGCTGGGCTTGGCTGGTGTTGCTAGGTAACCATGCCAGTGGAACTAGAACTTTTTCATCAATTCTAAGGAATTACTTACTTATATCAACCTCCTAAATATTGCTGGAAAGTTACTTTTAAGTTAGTTTTCACAGTAGATATTCACAGTAGGACCAGAAATGCTAAGATTTTGTGTTTCTGGTTGGTGCAGCAGATAATCAAATAGATTCTCTTTGATTGAGGACCAAAAATTTCAATTTGTTACATTTTCAGCTGCTGTGTTTCGCTTTGACAGCAGAAGACATTTTTCCCATGTTGTAGGTAAAATGAGCTAGCAATTTTTTTATTACTATTACGGAAATTTTGACTTAAAGCAAGCCCGTATTTCTTGCTGAAAAGTTACTTAAAGGTTAGATTTGTCTTATTTCAAGGGTAGTAAGGTATTTCGACTACAAACTAGACCTAAATTTATTGGTCTGAGTGTGTTGCTCTTTCAGAAAATGGTCTTTTTTGAGCCTGTATGCTCCAGTTAATAATTAATCGATTACAAAATTGGACGACAGTCGTTTTAATAACTGATTAATCCGATTAATTGTTTTGGCAATAATGTTATGTAAAAAAGAAATCATATTGTGTGATGTTGGTCTAATATGCTTTGTTTTTATTTAGGATCAGGTTTTATGATCAGCGAACTTTCAATAATATGCTTAAGCCCAAAATTGTTGTGCATCACTGGCCTTAAAATTATTAATATTCTGGTTTAACCAGGAAGTTTGACCCTGAAAAGACATGAAACATGCTATTTAGATGCTAAATTATCTCACTAAATTAAAGGAGTAGCTATGAATAAATGCTGTATTATGTAGAAGAAAAGAAGTGTCAGTAAAAATGTGTCTACTCACATTTTTAACTGTAAAAAGAAGAAAACGACGCCAAACACTCTTCTTCATGCTTTAAACATGTCAGATTTGGCTGCTGCTTCCTGGTTAGTTACGGATGATGCTTTGGATAAACGTTTGACCGTGAAAACACGATTTCACGGTCTTGACAGAGGAGGAAGCATCAACACATCTGAAACATTTTTAGAATAAACAGCTTCTCCTCCTGGGCATACAGTTTGCTCAAGATCCTCCGAAGTGCTTTCAGAGACGCCTGCTTTGAATACATCCAAACACATTTCCTCCTAAAGATAGCTTTCATTTCCAGGTCAGTGTATTCAGGAAGACCACAGATGTTTGCTTCCCCTGAGGGGAAATAACGGATCTTAAGACACCTTTAAAGTCTCCGGGGACAGAATTTAAGAAATCAGTCTCCAAAAATAGGATGGAATCCGTGTACTTATTTTATTCCTTTAATCAAAAACCAAAGAAAGGACCAAAAATATATGATCGGCATTAAACACATCACTGAGCAAAAGAGTGAGTGGCAATTATGACAAGGAAGATGATCTGAGAGGCGCTCCTGTTTAAGAATAGTTTGAAGCTGAGACGACTCGGAAAAACAAATCATGAAATATTCATGTTGCATATTGAAATGTTGATGGTTGGAGTCGTTGAATTTCTTTTAAGATGCCCAAAGGAAACAAGAGACTGTTATTTATACGTACACCTAAGCTCAAAAGTATTCATACCGCTGGTAGATTTAAGTCTGAAGTAATCATTAAATTTTACCTTGTGACTGATGAAATATTGATGTTTCAGCGCGACGCACAGATTTAAAGCTTCACTGCAAAAACACAAAATCTTACCAAGTTTTTTGGTCTAATTTCTAGTGCCATTATCTAAATAACACAAAATAAACCTGCAGACAATTTTTCAGCAATAATTCCTTAATATTGATTGAAAATTACTGGTTCCACTGAAGATTATTTCACTTATAACAAAACACTTTTCTCATGTTCTAAGTGAAGCCAATGTAACTACAGTTTTAAAAAGATTTCTCCCAATTTGCAAGACATTCCATTAGATTATATTTTCTGTACAAAATGATTCTAGAATTTAGTCTGTTCCTTTCAGGATGTTTTAGGGCGTCCTGTCACTTTAAATAAGCTTCTGCTGGCCACGCCCACCAACTCAACGTTTACACTCAGACGTGAAAATGGCTCCAAAACGATGCGCAATTTTACAACTTTACATTTTTGAAAAGCATTAGTCGAGCCTCCTGCACAACCAACAAGACTGCACCAAATGGTTTCTGCAACAACAAATCACTTTTCTGTTCCAGCAGCCATTGTACAGCGGTAAAATCAGTTGACCAAACGTGCGCAGTGCCAGTTGAGTGTGACTCAACATTTAGAGGGTTTTTGAAATGCTTCATTTTCCAGATATAAAAAAAAAAAGTTAACTTATTCTCAAAAAATGTCTGGGTGTTTTTCAGTTGTTTTGTTTTGTTATAAGAGTTTGGGTTAATTTAAATGCAGTCGAGACCCAATGGAAGTACAAAGACGTGCACAATGTAAATTTTGCATAATAGGCCCTCTTTAAGTAATCGGCAGATCCCACTGCTCCCACCTTCACGTCTTCCCAGTTGCTTCTGGTTGTTTCGCTGTAGCGCCACAACCACTCTCATTTCCAGTTTCACTACCTAGTAAATCCTTGCAGGGTTCTTGGAGAGGCCAGTGGCCGGTTCACCTCATGTTTTTGGATTTTGGGGAGGAAGCGGGTGAACCCAGAGAGAACCACGCATGCACAGGGAGAACGACGGCGATGAAACAAAACTAGTTCCAGCCTGGCATCTGCATTATCAGATTATTCTGTTATTATGCAGAGGCAGCGCTATATAAACCCAGTCTGAGTCGGTCCTGGTAAACTGCTGAGTTGGTATAGTGTATGGGCTCCGTGGGGACGTTTGGCTGTGCTACACCGATTAGCATGGATCTGTGGCTCAGCGTAGATTAGGCTGGATTGGCCGGCGTTTCTCCTGAGGTTTGGCCGACTCTCTGCAGAAATGCCAGGCCGCAGTTTTAGGCGTCGAGCCGCTGATGGAAACGTCGGTTCTCCCGGAGGGCCGCCGAACGCCAAAAGCTGTCAGTGAATGGCTTGTGTAAGCAGCGGAGATGCGTTTGATGTAGAGGATCGTACGGCTCCCAGCGGGGGTTGAGTCAGTCGCTGAGTGACGGGGAGCCTCAGCCGCTCCTGAGCCCGGCCGCCCGCCCAGCAGCCCGGCCGCCTGCTGACTCGCTCTTTATGCTCGGTGGATTAGTGACGGATCTCTGGCAGGATCAGTGCTCAGGATGCTACAGCGACAAATGGAGGGGAGCCGTTTTCACCCCCCCGACAGCAGCTGCACACATTTGATCACATCCGTGACTTCGCTGTAGCGCTGATCTCCCAGCCTGACACAACTGCTGCTCTCCTTTTGTTTTGCTGCTGCAGATCAATGCATTAACCTTTCACGTTCTGAAGCTCTTCAGGTGTTTTCCTCTAAATCACTGTCAAGCTCCTTCATCTGAGTTTCCACGGCTCTTATTATTTCCATTTACGTGTCTGCTCTTTCACACATGGTATGCAGGGCGTGTTTAGATTGTTCTTCTTAGGGGCCAAGGCTGCAGGGTTGCCAGATTTTGCTAGTGCTAATGAATGATTAATCAGATTCAAAACGCTCCGTACAATACAATCCGAACTAACTAGCACTAATTTAGCTCATTTTAAATGGTTCTCAGTTAGCATCAGCACTAGCTAACATGATCCAGCATGAGCCTGAGATCTAGTTAGCCTTTTGCTAATCAAGGGGCATGAGCAGTGCCACAAGAGATTGTGATTGACAGTGCTAAGCTCCGCCTCCTGGCTCGTTTCTCGTTACCACTGGGAGAAGAGAGAGGAGCTCAATTTTTTTCACACATCCATTTCCTCCCATACTGTGACATTGTGACAATTTCAACAAATATGTGAGAAACCTTTTTTTTATAAAAGTTACATACTGCAGCTTTAATATGTAAAAAAACAAACTTGAAAACGACAGAAAAACTATTAATGGACGTCATAAAGCGACAAAAGGAGTTTTTCTGGATTGTGGACCAAACGGTAATCTATGTACGGTATCAGCTCTGGTGGGAGTGGCCAGGCAGTGCAGCCAATCGGATTCCAGGCGCAGTCGGTGCCCCGCCCCCCCAGCTACCCTCGGTGGCCACGCCCCTGTGGTGTCGATTTAACTGCCTTGCAGCTTTCCTCCTCTCTCGCCTCGTGTTTCGGTTCTTCTTTTCTCCCCTCCTCCTCCACCTGGACCAATCCTGCTCTTCTTCTTCCTTCCCCTGCTTTCTCTTCTTATCTCTTCTTCCCCTCATCTTGTTCTCCACCGAGTCGGCGCCCACCCCCACCCCACCTTCTCGGCACTCCAATCATATCTTTTGAACAAGTGCTGATTAATGACATACACAGACTGATGAATAATTCAGCAACAAGAGAGCGAGAAAGCAGAGTAGAGGAGGAAAGGGTGACGAACAAAGAGGTAGATGCTGAAGGAAAGTGTGCAGAGGAAAAGACAGCAAGGGATGAAGGGTTGAGATGTAACCGTTAAATAGCCGATTAGCTTGTTTCACCCATGTGACGTTATCACATCTCGGGCTGAAACAATAAATCAGATTAATCGTGGTTAAAATAGGCTTGTTGCATCTTTATGTGACGTTACCACACATCAGGCTGAAACGATTAATCAGATTAATTCTGATTAATCGTGAGTAAAATTGGCTTTTTCCATCTTTATTTGACATTATCACACATTGAGCTGAAACAATTGATTGAAATAATTGTCAACTAATTTAGTAATCAACTAATTGCTAACTGCACTATACAGAGTCAAATAAAAGGCCCTTTGCTGAAAAACCTCACATTCAAAGCAGTAATTAAACCAAAATATATACACATTTGGAACTACATAAAAAGAAACATTTTCTGTTCTACCCAAAACTTCTCCAGAGGCAAAGTTTTACCTTAGCCTGGATCCAATTCTGGAAAAACAAACGTCTTTTCACTGTCCTACGGCAGAGTATTAGGACAATACTATAAAAATAAAAAACGTACATTTCAAGAATAAAGTTGTACTGTAATAAAGTTGTAATATCACAAGATAAAGTCAGAATATAGACAAAATAAACTCAAACAAGTTTGATCTCATAATATTTTGGCTTCATTCTTGCAATTTTATGAGTTTACTTTTGTAATTTCTTTTTCATTATAGTAATTTTTTCTTAATATGACCGTTGTACTCCGATTAATCAGTTAATCCAAAAGTTAATTTAGGAAATAAAATGTTTTTCTTATTTTAAAAAGGACCTAATTTGTTTCAATGTATTTCTAATATTGTATAAAAAGGCTTAAATAAAAAATTAGCAGAATGTGCCAAACTTTTAGAATAACTGATTAATCGATAGGCTGCACAGTGGCGCAGTTGGTAGAGCTGTTGCCTTGCAGCAAGAAGGTTCTGGGTTCGATTCCCGGCCCGGGGTCTTTCTGCA
>CAEGAE010013584.1:0-28906 GCA_903067095.1 Girardinus metallicus | reverse complement strand
GACATCTGATTCTTACTCATTTTGCTGCTTGTGGGCTTAATGTTGGCGCGCAAGACGTAACCGAGAGAATCCGGTTATAGGATTTTCAAAATAAAAGATCTTTCAGACTCAGATAGTACATTAATATATTCTTGTGTGGCCCGGTACCAATTGGTCCACGGACCGGTACTGGTCTGCGGCCCAGGGGTTGGGGACCACTGTGTTAAAGTGTAATTAATGCCCTGTGGAAGTAAAACACCCGACCAAAAACCTGAACCAAACAAATTGACATGAAAATGCCAAACATAAAGATAAAACTTTCAGTAAGTATTTAGAAAGTTTATGAGCAAAAAAAAGTTGATTGGTGTTCTGTCATTTCTATTACCACCCTAATTATCCAAATAACTACTACTTCACCTCCAGCATTGAAATAAAGGGGAAAATAATTTTTAATAAGCAGTTCAAGAAAGTCTAAGAGTCTATAAATAAAACAACCCAGTTTCTTTCATATTGGAAAAGTACTATGTTTACCTTTTGTTTGAAGTATTTTTGTCATAAAATGAATGTATTACATAGTGTGGATGTGAATCTGTGTTAAAGTGGAGGCATTTGCACAGTGAATGTTATCACACACTCTGAGTTATATGTTTCCCCCTGACTTCTCCCCATGGTGACCTCTGCTGTAATAAAAGCTCATTACACTGTTTTACACCCAGTATTGCAGTTACATAAATGTCTTTGGAAATGTCAGTAGATTATTGTTTTTTGCTCTACTCTTCCTGGAACTGTTTTATGTGGCGATAACCCAGTGAAATCCCCATGTTGTCTAGCTTATGTTCTTTTGTTCCTCTCTCCATCTTTTTTAAAGGTACTTCAGCAGCAAGAGTGCAAACTGCTGTATCCCCGGAAAGAGGGCCAGAAGCCAGAAAACAAGAGTAAAAACAGATACAAGAACATCCTCCCCTGTGAGTCGCACAGCAGCTTGCCATTTCCTGTCTCTCCAACTTCCTGTGGAAAGAGTGACACAGACGACAGAGTATAGAGATAGTGTTTTAATAGCCTGAACCTATCAACTGCATTATGTTTGCGTGGTTTCAGGACTCACTGCTCCTTCATGCATTAATTGGTTGAACTTTGTGTTTGCAGTCGACACAACGCGAGTTGTGATTAAAGATTCTGAATCAGACGCTCTGGGTTCGGATTACATAAACGCTAACTATATCAGAGTGAGTGTGTGTGTGATCAGGAAGGAATTCCTCCACACGCTTTGGATATTAAATATATTTCTAGACATTTAATATTACATAATTAATATTCACTCAGTGGTAGAAAAGGTTTATGTGTAATCATTCCTGTTGTCCAACCATGCAGAACGTGAGTGAAGACGGGCGGCATGTGGAGGAGAGTAAAGTCTTCATTGCCACCCAGGGCTGCCTGCAGAACACGGTGAATGACTTCTGGAAGATGGTGTATCAAGAGAATGCTCACGTCATCGTCATGACGACCAAGGAGATGGAGCGGGGAAGGGTGAGCCGCCTCCATGTCACTCATGCTTACTCCAGTCCTCGTCATGAAACAAGATGAGTCGTTTTGATGAACTCTAACTCTTTAGCTGACTGGTAAAGGGTTAAATTACTGCTTGGTGCTGCATTGGTTGTGGTGGGACCAGATTTAAAGTTAATAACTGGATCAATACTTAATCTCATTTTAATCAAAAAACATAACCAATATTTTCAATTCTAAAATATTTTTGCTACTAAATCATTGAATAAACATATGAGCTTAGCAACAGATATTTATTGTTTTTATTTTTCTTTAGGTTATTCAAAGTGTCATTAGACTCATTCAGATTTAAAGTGTTTCAGGAACCACTGATCATCCAGTGAACGTTTTTAAAACAGCAACCCCTCTGTGCTGTTTTAACTGTGGACGCTGCCATTAGCATTGGGGACGTCTGCACTGCTGCAACATGTTTAGCACTGAGATGCTATTTTACACCTGAATAGCTTCACTGATAGAAAGTATCAGTACAGTAGGTTTTTCAGTACGCTACAGTACTTTTTTCCAGCCTCAGATTGTTTCTAGAAGCAAAGGTTACCCTCAGAGAAGTGACTTTGTCATCTCTCTCTGCTGTTTGCCAATGTTGCTTGTGCATCAGAGTTACTCGTGTAAAAGAAACACCACAGGAAGGTTGCGGCTTGTGAAAAAAACACTTAATTGCGCTAACATGTTTAGCTAATTAAAACTATTAAATTATCTTATTAGAATTAAAGCATGAAAGTCCTGGCCCTATAAATGAATATTTTTTCTCCAATACTGAAAGAAACTAGACAAGATGGTTTTTTAGAGTTTCTCCTGTACATTTTTTTAGCCTTTATTGAAGGTAAACTGCAGACATCAGTTGTACTTAGTGTCTATTTTTTAAAGAGCATCATCATAATGTTTTGAATCAAATTGTGCTGTTAAGAATTTGATCTGTGCACATGGCCAGATGTTTGTACTGCTTATATCACCATCACCTGATGTTCTACTTTGAAAAAGTAAAAATGTAAAAGTTACAAAGGTAAAGAAAGGCATAATTGTGATGATGATTCATGTCAATGTTCTGGCTGCTGACTGCCTGATATATCAGTAGTCGGTTAACAAACTGTGCCTGTCTTTGTCACATATCTTTAAGTTGTTTCTTCTCTTCAAGCCAAAGTTCTGGTGGTCTTATACCCCAAAATTTGTCTTGAGAAGAAAGTTAGATTTTTAGGGTGAGGAGAAATCGATGATCTTCCCATATTTACTCAGCCACATTTCTTGGCTGAGCTTTTGGGGGAAAATAGGAGTTCTCACTCCTTCCAATAAGGAATCGATCAGGTTATCCCGATCAGAAAGCCTTCTCTTGTAAAAACGAAAACTAAAAGCAGAAGACCACATATCCAGTGTCTTTCAGTTTTAACAACATGTTGACAAAAACAAGCCAATCATGAATCATTTCTGTTCCTCACTTTCAAAATGTTTTGGCTGTGTGATAATCTAATATTATCTTTTTTTATGAGTCATCACCGGAAAGCAGCGAGTGCGTTAGTGTGAGTGTCAGTTTGATGTACATGTGTCAGTGTGGTGGACAGGGACAGAGCTAGCAGGAGATAGCATGACAGATAAGCTTCCTGAAAAGCTGCTTGAGCTGAGCCGTTTCTTCAGACTGTCTAATGCCAGTCTCTCTCTCTCTCTGCTTCTCTCTCTCTCTCCATTTCTATTTTTCTCTCTATCTATTTCCCTGTCTCTGTCTCTCTACCTTCATGTTTCTATCAGAACAAATGCGTCCGGTACTGGCCGGACCTCAACGGCACTAAAGAGTTTGGGAAAGTCCTGGTGAGGAATGTGGAAGAGCAGCCGGCGCAGGACTACATCCTGAGGAAGCTGGAGGTGACGCGCCTGGACAGGGTAGGGACAGCTGACCTCTGACCTGGAGTCAGATTACCAAGCCAACAATTTGAGCTTCGGCTTACAAGACTCATCTGGTTGACTGGCAGATGGAGCAATAAGTGGAAAAAAACACAACAAACTTACAACTTATGCCAGGAATAAAGATGAATTTTTTTTTCCTAATGGTTTATTTTTGTAAGCATTAACATATTAGTTAACAATAATAACTATAATACTGATAACACCTAAAACATAACATTTCACACATTTAAACTCCAATTCAAGTGGAAATTGAGCTTTGAATTATTTTTATTTCAATATAAATATTCAATGTTTGATATAATACAGATAATTTCCTCAGGTGTAATTACAGCATCATGAGAGCTTATCAGCGCTGCTGGCAAGCTCATTTGAATTTTTACTTTTTAATTTTAAATATTACAAAGAACATGTGGACAACATGGGTACAGTACAGTAAAATAAAAAATAAACTAAAATAGAAAAATAAAACTAGCTAAGGAACTAAAATGGACAGATAAATTCGCCCAGTTTAATTTTTTATTGGTTTCTGTATAAATATTCCTTTTTTTCCAGCATTTGGTTCATTTCTCCAGCTCAGTTCTCAAGTTATATAAGTTTCTGCTTATTGCACATTTCTTTTATAATTCCTCACCAGTGGTCAGTTTGTAGCCATTTCCAAATTATGATTTTCCTATTACATGAAAGTATCTTAAGGAGGCATTTCACCTAAATATAAGTCAGTAAAATAAAGATCCGGCCCATTAGAGTGACCCAGGTTTTTGTGCAGAGTCAGAGTGTGATAAAGGAGCAGCTCATTTCAATGCTAACTAAACACAGATGGATTTATCAGAGCAGTGCTGTTGTTGTTTTCAGAGCAGCTTACTGTTGGTCATGTGACCAGCAGAGGTGAACGGTTCAGTCCAGTAACACAGCAGAGCAGCACACGCTGTCTCCTTACACACATTCATGTCAGGAACAGAGGAAATAACTATTAATTATTTCAATAATTCATTCTGAAAAGTGAGTCATGTATTTAAATACAATAATTCTATATTACTCTGGCTTTACTGCACTGGATTAAACAACTGCTCCTTCTCTTGTTTTATTACGTGGGTTTTTAAGTACATATTTTTTAAAAGTGATTAATATTTTTATGTTTGTGTTCACCAGTTAGACTATGCCATGAAAATGACAGTGAAGTTGTTCTGGCTCTCAGTTCCTTTAACAGTGAAGGTTGTTCTGACCCGTTTAAAGCTGCTGAAGCTTTCTGGTTCCAGTAGAACATCCTCACTTCCTGTCATGCTGTGTTTGTGCAGAAGGAGCCTCTGCGGTACATCTGGCACTACCAGTACCTGAGCTGGCCGGACCACGGCGTCCCCAATGAGCCCGGCGGCGTCCTCTGGTTCCTGGAGGAAGTCAACTGCACACAGAGCACCATTAAGGATACTGGACCCATTGTGGTCCACTGCAGGTACAACCAGCAACGCTAACTGGGAAGAGCTCATGTAAGCTAGAATTTAGAGCTGAAAAGTAAAACCTGGCCCAAAGTCTTTGTGTCTGACTCAACTGATTAGCTTTAATTAGAGATATGAGCACCGATATATTACTTTATGTACAATTTTACTGCTCTTGTTTTCAACCAGCAGTTAAGTAAGCAGTGTAACTTCTCTTGTTGTTAGCTTCTTACGTCTTTCAGCTCCATTTGGTTGCTTGTTGTAGCTGCAGGGACGAGAAAAGGTCAAGTCATCTGGGATGTGTGATTGATAGGATCTTATCATTCTGATTAACTTCTTCTCTGGACTTACTTTCTTTCATTCTTTAACAGGTTAAAGTATTTACTTTTCCACTTACAATAAATACTTTATATCGTTCGTTATCATTTGGTTTTCTCTGTGCTGAATGTATTGCAAGCTAATGAAACGCGCCACAGAAGCCTGAACTCCACCCAAATATCAGGCTGGGTTGGGCTCGGGTCAAATATCTAAACTTTAATTTCAGTACCATTATAATGTGAAGTATGGAGTATGTTGAGAAACTGAAATGATGGAGAACCTGACGAGTTGTTCCTGTTGGTGAATTCACTAAATTCTGCTAGTCTTCATGAATGAGGCTGAACTTTTGAAGTGAATCTATTTTAATGCATAAAGTCAGTTCTTGACTCTAACACTGTGAACTGTCTGCTGGTTGGCTGAATAAACACAGCCATCCAGGTGGGGCATCATAAAGCATGCATGACTGCTTATTACTGTGTTTTATGAAGTCATTTTAACGACTCTGAACATACGAGGACAGCTGTCTTTAGGTGAATCGCACTGATACTGTCAGAGCTGCAGCGCGTGTGTTAAGCAGCTGGTTCTGCTAAATCCGTCCTGCTGCTGAATGTTTCCACGATCCGCCTCAAACAGACTGAAACGTCTGGACAAAAAAACAAAACTTCACAAGCAGCTTGCAGGAAGCTGTGAGCACATGCTTTTTCAGACTGTACAGATAAAGACTCTCCAGAGTTCAGGAAGCCACTAGAAGTGTTGAAATCGGCAGCCATGTTTTAAAGTCATCTGGGGAAAGTGTGTACCGCAGTGGAGCGATTCCTCTGTCGTTCTGACCGGACAGCCTTGCAGGTCGAGCTGCTTTAATGGGACAAAGTGACACAAAGCAGCTCCTCGCTTCTAAATGCAGGGGAAATTATTTACCTGAACCATTTTACGGAAATGTGACGAGAACAGTCTCATTTCTGGGGTAAACTCACAAACCCGCTGTCTGGATTTGGCCTGCTGTAGCTTGTTATGTGGCCCTCGAGATTCCTCAGGGACCTATCAATGGACCCTTCCAGATAACAGACGTGTGCATATTATTTTATCACATAGCTTCTACCTGCATATGCTAATTTACATGAACCAGTCCTTCCAGACTGTCTGAATGGAAAGTTGTACAGAATCAGCAGATCCATCACCGTCACGCTAAAGCTTGTTTATCGACTTATTGCGCATTTTCAGCCAAAATGTTCAAATATATCAGACTTAAGTGATGCTAGTTCCCACCTGCAGGTGGCAGTGTTTCCTAGTTCTACTACACTGCTGCCTTAATTCATGTTAAGTTATTGTCTGTGATCAATATCATTTAGTGTTTAATTTATCATTAACTGGATCATACTGACTCAAAAAAATATTTAGCAGTAATTAAGCCAAACCAGTACCAGCAATATCAACATTTTCCACTTAAAATAAAAAATAAATCTTTGTAAATAAAAGTCAGAAGTTTTAACTTTAGGTGAATCGCAGGTTCACCTTTTGCTGTCTATTTATTAATCAGTTAACCAATCATTTTAGCTTTATTCTGTATTGATTTTCACATGTTGATGTTTGAAGTATTTATCAGCTGCAGATCATAACGTGTTCACCAAAGGAGAGCAGTTTTTGCGTTTTAGTTAAATAAGTTTTTATTTTGATCTTTTAAATGTATTTCTACAACTAAAATAAGCTTAGCTGGTGAAATATCTGCAGAATGTGCCAATTTTTTTTATCCAATTAATGGACCAATCATCAGAATCATCGATAGCTTATCGGTTGCTCTGTTTCAGACGTATTTATGAGAAATGAGTATAGATAAATAGATTTCAATGCTACTGCCGGAATTAGAGCTAGAATTGTATTTTACTATTAATTTCAAACACTTTGTCTCCCTCTGTAGCGCGGGCATCGGCAGAACCGGCACCATCATCGTCATCGACATCCTCATCGACATCATCAACCGCCAAGGTGGGAAGGAATCTGATGAGTCTGGAGTTTCCTCCTGGACGTCGGTTCATGTGTGTGTTTCTGGTCTAGGGCTGGACTGCGACATCGACATCCCAAAGACCATCCAGATGGTCCGGCAGCAGCGGTCCGGCATGGTCCAGACTGAGGCGCAGTACAAGTTCATTTACATGGCGGTGCAGCAGTACATAGACACAGTCCAGAAGAGGCTGGAGGAGGAGCAGGTGCTCTGAAGGTCCACTTCTCCTCTCACAACATCCAGCACCTCGTAAAGTGTCTGTGTGACGTTTTGTTCTTTTTCAGAGGAATAAAATGAAGGAGAGAGAATATTCAAATATCAAGTATCCACAGATGACCAACTCCAGGTCTAAGCACAACATGGCGTCCTCTAGGTCGTCTTCAGTGTGCGTGTCACAGGAACTAGAACATGATGGATCATTGAGCATTAGCAGCATGCGCTAACGGTAAATATCTCTACTGGTGTTTTCCAGAATGACAAATGATGATTCTTCGAGCGTGTACGAGAATATAAACTTCAGAACCCCCCAGGCATCGTTCAGTAGTAACACCAGGAGATAAAATGGCTGCTGCAGATCTGCTTCTCTCTTATCTGCCGCCTGGTAAGTGCTTTAGATTGAAGCAGGAAACTGTTTTGATGGACTTTTATCTGTGAAAGTGCCCTACTGAGGAGAGAAGCTGCTGTTTCAGTGCAGCTCTAAGTTTAAATCAGCTGCACTTTAGTGATTATAGTAAAGGGAGAAAGTATTGGACTCACCCTAATGGGTGAAAAAATCCAAAACTTAAAGCTCTGGATCATTTGTCAAGAAAAACAAATGTAGTTCTGCCCTCACGTCATTGTCTTTAAACATTAATGCTGCATGTTAACATTTTTTTTTAAAAACTAAGGCTAAATGGGAATAAAAATTTGCTGTCATAATGAACACAGTTGGAATCAAAATGATGGACACACATGCAGTTATTACATGTTTATTACTATTTCCCTCTAGTTTGTTTTTTGGTTTTGATTATATAGAAATGACAAAAATAAGAAATATAAAAATTAATTATTTTCATCAAAATTTTTACATTCTAAAAACATTTTGTTGACACTTTTTGGATCCATGGTAATGAAAGTAGATTAAAATTATTGTTGAAAAGATTAATCAGATTAATTTAGTGACAGTGTGCAGACTCAAAAAAACAATCCATCCATCCGTTTTCTAACACCCTTGTCCCTTAGTGGGGTTGGGAGGTGCTGCTGCCTCTCCAGCTAAAGTTTCGGGTGAGAGGTGGGGTCACCCTGGACAGGTCACCAGTCTGTCGAAGGGCTACACAGAGACAGACAAGACAAACAACCATGCACACACACTCACACCTAGGGACAATTTAGAGAGACCAATCAACCTGACAGTCATGTTTTTGGACCGTGGGAGGAAGCCGGAGTACCTGGAGAAAACCCACCATGCACAGGGAGAACATGCAAACTCCATGCAGAAAGACCCCGGGCCGGGAATCGAACCCAGAACCTTCTTGCTGCAAGGCAACAGCTCTACCAACTGCGCCACTGTGCAAAAAAATTATATTTGCTTAAAGAACACACTCAAAGCAGTAACTAAGCCACAATTTAATCACATACATTTTACTATTTTAAAATGTCTGTAAATTTGTTCTATACAAACCTCCTCCGGTGGCAGACTGAGCTTCTACTGGCTCAAATTATGTAAGAAAAAAACAACAAAAAAATATCTCCTTTTACTAATTATTAATCAGTTAATCAAAAAAGAAGTTAACAGATGAGCCGTTCACTGTGCTGTTAAGTCAGTCAGAAAGAGCTCAGCCTTTCACATGTTGATGTTTAAAATATTTTTTGCTGCCGATGCATCCAGTTCTAGCATACACTAACATAAAGCTATGTTGTTGCATTTTACGCAATGAAAGGTTTTATTTTCTTATTTAAAAAAGAATTGAATTACTCACTTGCATCTTTTATTATATTTTTATATGTATAAAAAGTCTAAAGTGGTTAAAATCTGCAGAATGACAACAATTAATCGACAGAATAATTGATTAAGCACTAGAACAATCGATTAGCCATGGTGAGTTGCTTTCCTGGTGGCGGTTAGTTGTCCATCCTCTCACCTGTTGCTCTCGTGTCTTTGCAGCTTCAGCAGCAGTGGTGCTGGCCAGAGTCTGTAAAAATCCCTTTTGGGGCTGACAGGAAGTGATGCGTTAACGGACCCCGGCCTCGGCCTGAAGGCAGCGACTCCTCTCCTGCTGCCATGCTGCTGACCTCTGACCCTGTGACCAGAGGACCCTCCACTCTGTCCCGTCAGAACCAGCTCCAGTGCCTTGTGACAGGACGTGTCTGTAACCCTTAGCCCCTCCCCCACCCGTTTCTCCTCTTTTTTTTCTTCCTCAGCCCTCCAAATCGAAGCTAACCCGCTAAGCTGCGCTTGCTGGATGCGACATCAGGCGTCGGGTCTGACCCGACACGGGTCTGCGGGATCCGAGCCGAGGTCAGAGCCCAGCTGCTCTTCCAGCCATTTGAACTTTAAACTTTGCACTGTTTTCGCTGCGGGGTGTGTTAACGCGGCTGCTGAGTGATGGAAGGGTCCCACGGCTCAGGAAGGGCACCAAGCCCCACCCTTCTTATAGATGTAGACTGTGGTGTGTGAAGTGTGTGTGAGGAGGACGATGTGCTACGATCTGCTGCTGGATGCGCTGGTTCTGTTCCTGAGCACAGAGAGAGGCGACTTCAGGAACATCTCTGTCTCATCTTCATGTCTGAGCAGGTTTTCCTCTAACACACAAATTATCGGCGTGTTTGTTCTTCCCTTCAATGCGTTACCGTTTCATTGTGTGTGACGATGGTTTAAAGGTCATGTATAACTTTATTTTAGGGTCTTTCTAAAAGCAGAGCTTCAGTTCACATGTTTCCTGACATAAATAGTGAATGGTGAATGAACATCATGAGCCAAGCCGTCCTCTGATGGCTCAGCGTCTGTCAGGATGGGATTGTCAAAAGGAGATGAGGAAACGGGCCGATTGCAGCAGCCCAGATGGCCATCTGCCTGAGATTAAAGAATAGATTTGTTTCTGAAAAGTAATTTAGAAGACGACTGTAATCCAGGTCTGATGCCAGCCGGGCGAGTAAAGCGACGTCATTTGTGGGATAAGTAGAGTGGTGCTGTAGAGCAATGAGCCCTCTACACTTTCCCGTAGATTGTGGGATATTTTTAGCCTCCTGAATCCAAAATAACCCGGTCCGGTTCAAAGCGAGAGTAAAGTCCTCCTCCTTCAACCTTCACATTTTCTCATGTTTAAACCAAAAGCATCACAGAGTTTTATTTGGACTTTATTTGATAGATGAACACAAAGAGCTGCATGAAGGAAAATTGTTCGTGGTTTAAAAGTGTTTAAAAGAGAAAAAATCCGAAAAGTTTGGTGTGCATTTGTATGGACCCACTTTACCCTGACACCCATAAATAAAATCCAGGATCCAGTCAACGTCTACTGGTGACGACTGCATCATTTCTCTCTTCATTGCTCGTTTGCGTAAGCAAACATTGAACATTATAACATTTTCAGCCTCAGCTGGTTTAGCTCATCTGTTTCAAATCTTCGGGTAAATATTATTAACGACTTGCACAGACAAATGAAGTTTCATGAAAATGTATCTTACAGTTCCTGGATGAACCTTTAGGTCTGAGAAAAAGATGAGCTTTCAGTAAAAAAATCAGTGGATCATTACAAAATCAAGTTTTTGATTTTTGGTGAAAATCTACAGGTTTTCTGCCCAAAGTGTTAATATTTGGGTTGGATGTCGTCTTTGGAGGCCTGGTGATTGTTGCCGTCGCCCAGCAGCTTCAGTGGAACAACATTTTTTAATTTCTCTGAATGTTTTTAGGTTTGATTTTGCCACTCTGCTCACTAGTTTCATGGTGTTGATTTTTTATTATTTGAAATGAACAAAATCAGAACGCTTGACTTCTCAATATGTTGACATTTGACCTTCAGTTAAAAAATGTATCAAAGTATTCATGTTCACCAATGACTACTACAGGCCAGACATTTCAGAATCATATTTGTGAAAAGAAAAAGTCAAAGAAATTTCCTTAAAGTTTGAAGGAGTATGAATTATCTGTTAGTTGTAAAGTGTTGGGATGCACCAGACTGCCCCAGGCCTCTTAGTGCCCCTCTCCCAGTTGCCCCAGCTCAACACAAACAGCTCAGGGTTTGACCCCAGGGATTAAATCCTGCATGTCAGGATCTTTGTAAAAATATCCAACGTTTGGAAAAGTTTTCACCCTTCTGACCTCAGATCTGAGGAGTTTAATACAAACTGAACTTCTGTCCAGCTGATTGGCTCAAATGCACAGATGTGTCAGAACGTGATTCATGGTGGAAATAATAATACTCTCAGCACTGCACTGAAATGATTAGAATGTAGAAAAGTTTGAATGGAACTCCAGCAGCCATTTTGTTTCCCTTGTTTTAAAGTTTGAAGGTTTTTCATGGTCTAACTACTGAAATGATGTTTAATAAATGATTTGTGGTTAATAGCTCTGGTTCAGTGATTGAAAGCTGCCTCTGCTCTGCACTGCCTGTTTCAAATGCTGCACTGCTCCATGTTCATTGTAATGTCAACATCAAGACGTTTCAACGTGCTTCTCTTCCTGTGCAACCAGGAGAGGGAATCTGTTTCCTGTTTTGTTTGCTGTGAGTGACTTTGCTGTTTCTCTGCGTCGGTGTGAGCTCACATCGTGTCTGATTTGGTGAAACTTTAGTACTTGAAAGTGTGAACTGTTTTTTCTCAGGCTGTGTGGAAGTCCGTCGGACGTGTTTTTGTTTGTGCACTATGCTGTTCACGTGTTTTCCTTCAGACTCGTTTTCTTTGATTCATTCTTGGATTTCTGTTTGTATGGAGGTTTTATTTTTCTCACCATGTTTTGATGAGTGAATCCAGTCAGAGTCGGCGGAGGACTGCAGTCGTGACGCCGAGCTTTACTTCAGCTGGTCCTCTGACATTTTACTTGAACTTGTTGATGTGATTTTTGTTGGATTCCCTGACATCCTCCATGTTTCCTGTTCATCTTGCACTGGCTCCGCCCACACGCCTTTTTGGGAGTTTTGGCTTCAACTGCTGATGTGATGAGCTGCCAGAAACTGCCTCTTAATGTTTTAATATCATATACAATAAAACACTTTATGATGCCACAGTATGCCAAGTCGTGTGTGTTTGTTTCTTGTGTTTTTCTGTAAATGTCTGATGTTTTATTAATATGGATTCAATAATCCACAGATTCAAAGTGTCCATGTGCAAAGAGATTAGAAGTGTGACACTAAAACAAGTATAGAGAAAGGAAACTGTCTAATCTCAGATTCATAATTACACTAATTGAAGATTTGAGGAGGAAATAAGAGTAAGCATAATCATGTGTAATATGAACTTGCTGTTTCAAAGCATTGCCACGTTTGCATTTATCCAGGTTTAATGTTTAACTGTTTCCCAGCAGGCCAAACGGGTCTTTAAGGAAGTTCTGCATTTATAATCCACTTCTAAATAAAACCTCTGAGTCTTATCAACTCTGTTTAATATCTGAGCAAACTGGAAAAACCCGGAGTTCAGGCTTTCCTCCTCCAGCTTCCTGGCAAAGATTTACTCTCACAGGTCAAAGGTTGATGGAAGAGGAAGTCTGATCATTTTTTCATGGTTATAAAGTCAGGTGATTTATTTTTTTACAAAATATCACTTTAAACATATTTTTTTTCCATTTTGAAACAGTGGACAAGCTTAATACTTCACTTTTAACTAGTTTTGTAAACAAAGATGTATCAAAAGTCACAGTCAGTCACATTACACACATTTGACATTGGCACATGTGGATCCCATCCAACAAAGTTCACATTTCCACACTGGCTCACTGTTTGGCCTGGACTTCAGGGTTCTACGTCGGTCGGTGCCAAACGTTCTGCTCCAAACAGAACCGGTCAGATGTTCTTATCTCAGAATACAAGCTCGGGTCAAAGTACAAATGTGTCAAAGTTTTTTCTACTCCTTGTGACTTCTGCTTGTGGCCATGTCGCCATTTTAAAACGGAAACGCTGTCAGAAATGGAGCTGTAAAGTCCAAGTGAATCAGTGAAAAGCCCTTCATTCAGCGCTGCAGGGTAACCAGGTCCGGTCCAGCTACAGCATCACCCAGAATGCAACTCTTCAAAAGACAGCGTCATGGTGAAGTTCTGTAAATTGAGCTGCTCATCCTTTCAGGCCGGACCTGCTGATCGACGGGCCAATGGTCGTGGTGGTGGTTGCCGTGGTGCTGACGAGGGGTCCGTTTCTCATACAGTGCATGTTTCCGGTGGTGAACACACACTGCAGAGGCCACAGCACCACGATGACCAGCAGCACCATGAGCACCACGAACAGCACCATCCTCTTCCAGTCTGCCAGTCGGCCCAGCAGACCCGAGCTCCGGCGCCTGGTCTGGACCGGAGCATCCACTGACTTACTGGCCCCGATGTCGATGCAGATGCAGAAGGCCGTGGGGCTGTCAGGCGCTCCGGACAGGGTGTCCTGTCTGGAGGTCTTGTAGCACAGCTTCTCTCCCTCCAGCCACACGGGCTCCTCCTGCTGCTGGTGGCTGGGCAGTTTGCAGAGGACCTCCCGGCTGGTGGCCAGGGCGGGGGGCCCGTCCTCCGGCAGCATAGTGGGATGGCGGCAGAAGGGGCAAGAGAGGCGTGTGCTGCCAGCGCCCTCATCTTGATCGGTCAGGGAGACGGCCATCAGGCGGGACAGGCACTCCAGGCAGAAGGTGTGGGTGCACTCCAGCAGCTTGGGTGTTTTGAAGACGTTGTCGTAGCTGTTGTAGCAGATGGAGCACTCCGGCTGGCTGACCACAGATATCTTCTTCTGCAGCTCACCTGGAACTTCCTGCCCAGGAATCTGCATGTGCCAGACCTGTGGACTGTTTTCTCCCATCTTACAAGATGTAAGGATTCCTCTCTTTGTCAAAGTTGCCTCTTTGACACTTTGGTCTTTATCTCTCTGTGAATTCTGGGTTATCTACAAAGAATGAATAAAGAGAGATTTGTTATAATGTAAAATCTGTTTTTCATCCAACTCTTACAATAATCCTAACCAGTCAACCAAAGCAGATTATATACAAGCTACAGCTGTTGGAACCCTGAGCTATTTTTACCTTCCCGCTCAGTGCACACAGATACTACGAAGCTGATTGGATTTTGCTCTGCAAGGTCAGTAATTCAGTCAGGATGAGGCAAATCGGGTCAAAAGTGATGAATAATGTTGTCAGTTTACTCAGTCATCAGGTAAAAACAAACAGTAAAAACAGCAAAGAGGAGAACATCTCAGTCAACATTTGTTATGTGGGCATCTGCTCAGGTACAGCATAGGCTTTAACTAGGACACAGTGTCCCTCATGGAAGAGTTTCAGTCATTAAAACATTTTAACCTGGAATAGAAAAGGTAAAAAGGACATTCGATTCAACCTAAAGAACTTATAAATATGTTGTGTGACTAAACTTTCAGAGCTAGCTGTTGTGTTGAGGATAAAATGTTAAACTGTTAAACGTGAGAACAAAACAAACTAAACAGAAAACAACTCAGTTGGATTTAAAGAATGCAGATTATTCTGTCAAATATTGAAAATGCTAATTCTCGATGTTCTAAACTTTGCAAAGAGTTTGCAAAGAGTTCAGCTGTCCACCTGAGGATTTCAGGGCAACCACAAAAGAACAGTTGAAAGACTTTGATAGTTATTGTGAGATTTGTTACTAGAGCTTAAAACTAGTGATTTATCTAAATTCATAAATCAAATGTCATGTTTGATTTATGAATTTAGACATTTCTAGGTCAGGTCTAGAAATGTCTGTTTCATTCTGTGTTGTTTTCATTCAATATATTCAACATATTCAGATTTCCATTCAAGGTGTTCAAGATCAAGTCCAAATATTTAATATAATACTACTACTACTACTACTACTAATAATAATAATAATAATTAATAATAATGTATTTTATTTGACAGCACCTTTCAAAACATCCAGGGACACTTTACAAAATTAAAAACACAAATTAAACAGTAAAGAATGGCTACAAGACACAAAACCACAAAATAACTACACAGTTAAAGTGAGAAGGCTGACTTGAACAAATGAGTTTTGAATTGTGAGCTTTGAAGGTGAGAAGAGAGTCGATGTCACTGATGTCAGGGAGAAGAGTTCCAGTAAGAGAAGGCTCTTCTCTCCATGGTTCTGAGACGGACAAGAGGCACTGAGGTGGGTGGAAGAGGAAGAACGAAGGGAACGTGAACCAGTGGTGACATGCAGAAGATCAGACAGATGAGGACTGTCCAGGTTGTGAACTGCCTTGAATGTAAACGACATGATTTTAAACTGAATTCTGACAGAAACAGGAACCAGTGAAGTTGTAAAATTGGAGTGATGTGGTGAAATAAGGCCGTTTTGGTGATAATGCGAGCAGCAGAGATTTGAACCAGTTGAAGTTTACGTATTGATTTATGAGGCAGAACAACCAGGAGAGAATTACAGTAATGAATGGGAGAAATGACCAGAGTATGGACTAGAATGGAAGCAGGGAGCAGGGAGAGGGATGGACAAAGTCAGTTTACATCACGGAGGTGGAAGTGAGCAGACCGGATAATATTATTAATATGAGAGTGAAAAGAGAGAGTACTGTTAAGAATGATACGCCGACTGTTAACTTGAGGGGTTGGAGAGACCAGAGAGCTGTCAATTGTGAGGGAAAAGCTGTTGACTTTAGATAGTGTAGATTTATTGCCAATGAGTAAAAACTTGGTTTTATCACTGTTTAATAAGGGGACGTTTGATGCAAACCAGGATTTTATTCAATCTAAACAGCAAGTGAGAGAGGAAAGAGATGGGTGAAAAGAGATGGGTGTAAAGAGATGGGTGTCATCGGTGGAAGATGTTTAATTTATGGAAGATATTGCCAAGGGAGAGAAGGTAGATCCACAAACTTTAAGTTCTAGGTCCAAGGTTTAGTTTAGTTTAGTTTAGTTTAGTTTAGTTTAGTTTAGTTTAGTTTAGTTTAGTTGCACTAATGCTGCTGCTGTTCAGTGATCCATATCTCACCATTGCATCAATAAAAAACTTTTTAGAAATGAAATAAAAATTAAAAACACATGGAAGTCAACTTAGCAGCATACATGTAATTTCGGGTTAAACACATAATTAACTGGCATAATATATACAATAATATACAATTTACTAAAATATTGTTTTAGAATTCTTCCTGTCATTAAATATAACATCATTTGGCATTATACTACAGAGCAACAGTTGTTTTCTGTAAACTAGATCTCTTTTTAATAGCATGCCTAGTAAAATAAGTTGTATTTTGATTAAATAATATATTTTGAAATAAAATCACAGATGTTCTAGTATGAACAATATTTCTGAAAGGCACAAGTAGTGAGTATTTTTCTGACACTTTTAGAGCAGATTATCTGATCTGTTCTGTTTTGGATAATTTCAAGATTATTAATATTCTATAAGTCCACTAAACCAAACTATAGGCAGGGAATTCACAGGAGACAGAATTAAGGCGTGGATTATGTTTCTCACAGCATCTGAAGTACTTCATCTGACAATTACTAACCCTTTACCCGTGAATGATGCTGCAGCCTCTGTTAATAATGTGTTTTCTCTATAAAAAATAATGGCGGCAGACTGACTGACTGCAGTTTCACAGAGGCACCAGCAGAGGGCGCTGGTTACACCGTCATACACAGGTCATGAACCTTTTCATGCTACATCCACAAACTTTCACGTGTTTTATTAGGATTTTATATTTTAGACCAACAGAAAGTAGTGCATCATTATGAAGTGGAATACAAATGATACACTGTATTCAAGATCAACAAGACATTATTTTTATTGCATTAATTTTTAGCTCTTTATATTAAATAAAATCGAGTTCCACCAACTGCATAGGTTGGTGGAACTGGGTAAAAATGTGTAGTTTAAGCTGAGTTTTAATGCAGCTGTTCTGTTTGTCCTGAGCTGCTCTGTTCTGAAGAGCCCAAACATCACACACACATTACTTTGTGTGTGCGCGGGTGGGTGTTTGTGTGTGGGGTGTGCGTGTGGGCGTGGGTGTGTGTGTGTGTGAACGTCCCAGGAACACAGGTGTTCTTGTGGCGCTGCCCTCAGGCCTGGTCCTACTCGGCTCTCCCAGGCACAGAGGCTCCACTTGTTCTCCAGCTAATCGCTCCATCTGCCCTTGACAATCCTGCTGCTCTCCCTCTTTACTCCTGAAGCTGGTCGTGCTTCTCAGGGATTAGGGCAGATTTTCTGTGTAATTGTACTGACATCTCATCAGATTCTCTGAAGTTCAGTTCTAAGGTGTGCTCTCCTTTCTTGTGGTAAATGATGAAGCAAAATCTGTTTCCTGAATAATATTGAACTTTCCATAAGTAAATGTAATTAACGGTTCTATAAATAAATGAGACTGTACCACTGCAAATGGATTTGGACTGAAACTGAGAAAACATTTTTAGCTTCAGGAACCTTCAAGTTCAAATAACTTAACATGAAATATTGCATATTTTTCATTATACAATATTGTGGCTTTTTAAACACCCACTAACAGATTTCTGCTGCTAATATCTAATCATGTGCTTAGACGTTTCTACGTATATTTTTTTACACGCAAAATAATAAAATATTTCTTAGTTGTAATAGGTGAGTTTGTGTGACATGTAAACATATTTAAAAACCCATCATTAATACCTCTAATTAAAATCTACAGTGCTGGCCTCAGCTTTTAGCCTTTAGCTCAAGGTGACCTGACAGTAACTTAGTAACCACATCACCCACTTTGTTAAAGGTTTACAATTTTTTATTTTGTGGCCAGTGAGGAGGAACTAAGGAGGAAATAAATTCCCTGTTTGTAAAAAGTTACATCAACATCTGAAGCTATAGAAAACTGAAGAATGGTGAGGCTGAATCCAAGATTTGGTTCAATATGAAATAATTGTCTCAAAGGAACATTTTGCATTAAAAGTAAAGTTTCTCTTTCCTCCCTCGGCACAGATGTCCAAAACAGCCAGAACAAAAAATGAATTATTTTATAGAATCATATGTTTTTCATTATTTTATGTATGTCATGCTGTATCCCATCAGGAATTACCTCTCAGTCTCAGCTGGAATGAGCCTCAGTGACACTTTGGGTCATTTTTTGTCCACTGCCAAAGAACTATGAAATAATTTTAAAAAATGAAATACTTGTTCTCAAACTGTAATTTATGATTTTCCATTTTATTTCTTAAGTTAAAAGAGTAATAAATGTAGTTAAAAAGTAGTTAAATATTTCAGATTTTATATATTTATATCCAGTTTTAATTAAAAACGATTGATTTCTTTGGAACCTCAGCATTATTTTAGGCCTTTCTGTCTCGGTGTGGTTTGAAGGTCGAATGTCTGTTTACACAACAAACAGTTTGATGTAAAAAACCCAATCAGGTCGTGAGCTCAAGTGTTTAAAAGAATCTGGAGTCGCTGCTAAAAACGGCTCCCAGACTGATAACTCCTCAGTCGAACATTAACCCAGTTTCTGCTCAACCCAAAACATAAACTTCAAACACTGGGTGGGTCTCTCTGCTGCTGGCTCTGTTCACTCATCTGTTTTTCCTCCCCTGTCCCACTGACCTGTCTGAAAACCAATCCCAGCTCATTTGGATGCCAGTCAAGGTTGTTTTACTTTGCAAGCCTCTTCAAGTATTCAGAATTCTGCAGCTTCTTTGTGTTCTTTCCAACTGCCTGTTTCTGTATTTCCTGTAAATCCAACTGTCATGCTCAATGCAGCACTACCTGTTCTCAGTTTGCACAGCAAATGAAACCTGATCCACCTGACGTCTTCAGAGTGAGGGAGTGGACCCGTTCAGATACGGGAGAGCTGAATGTGAGGTGGGTTGTGGTAGAAGCAGATGGGAGCGAGTGTAAACAAGAAAGACAATGTAGGCGAACGAACGCAAAGACACCAGAGTCCAACATGCAGAACATGAGTCTGCTATGATGGCTCAGAGTTCATTCTGTTTGATAATCCAGCTATAAAAGTCAAGAACACTCAGAAAAGTTTCGAGGAGGTTCTTAAAAACAAACTAACTCATTGCATGTTAACACAGCTGCTGTTGTCTGAAGGAGTGTTCCTTACTGAGTCAATGTCATAAAAACAGAAGACTTAGATCTGCAGAAGTCCAGTTTACCTGTTAGAGGATGAAGATGTCAGTCGATCCCTTGTTGGTCCGTATCCCAGCCTGGCTCAGCTCACTGCCTCTCCACATGGGAACAGTTTATGGGCTGGATTCAGAAAACTCGGGGAGTTGTAGCTGTTGTTGCTCAGGTTGCTCCTTCTGGTGTGATGTTGTTCTGCGGTTCTGTCTGAGCCAGACAGCGGGTGTTCAGTGCTGGAGGCTGATCCTCCTTCCTCCTCAGTCTGTTGGCCGTTACCACCTGCGCAGTTCTGTCAGCTCCCTTTTTAGCCCTCTATGCAAATGGAAAGACTTGGCCCTGGGGTGGCGCCTGCAGTGGAGGAGGAGGAGAAGGAAGAGGAGTCAGGGCTGAGTAGAGCTGTACTGATTTCCCTCCACTAAACACTCCTCCCATGTTTATACTGTTATAGTTCCACCTTTATTTCCACCCTTCATCCATACTGGAATAACTCAGACCTCCTGCACAACCCTGGAGAAAATAGAAATCCTTCAATGTCAGCTGCATTTATTTTGTTCAGAACCAGATCTGAACCAGATCAGAACCAGTTCAGAACCAGATCTGAACCAGATCAGAACCAGTTCAGAACCAGATCAGAACCAGTTCAGAACCAGATCTGAACCAGATCAGAACCAGTTCAGAACCAGATCTGTACCGATGGTACTATTCACACCCAAACTCAGCAAATTCTCAGAATGTGGCTTAAAGCGATTACCAAAGTCAAACTTTTATTGGAGCCAAGTTAAAGACGCTCCCAGTGATATATGTTTTATATCACCATAAAATGTAGACTAACAATAAAAACATAGCTGGGTTATATATACGGACTTATACAACAGGATTTCATAAGCTACAAAGGTTTTAAAAAGTTGCATGTTAAAAAAAAAGCTAATTCCTCTTTGTTTTTGCTTGAGCTGATGACATCACGAGAGGCACAAGGACAGAGCCAATCAGCTGGTATTAGTAAGCTAATGATGCAGTAGCAGATTTTCACACATCTCAAAGTAAATTAAATAAATTAATGGTACATTAGCAGCCAGTTTAAATCTTTAAACTGGCTGCTAATGTCTAAACAGTCTAACAATAGTGTTAGCTTAAGAGGCTAACACTAACTTCATTTGCAAAAGGGCCAACCGGAGACTAAACTGAATGCTTTTAATGATGATCAATCCCTTTAAAGAATGATTTATTCTTCTTTTGGTTTGGTATCCTCCTCCTGGTAAATAAAAAAAGGTTTAGGAGAAAAGTTAAGGTCTGTAATTTGGGTGGTACTTTAAGAGACTCAAGGCTTTAGAACAAAAGGTCACGAAGAGGCAAGATTCATCCAAAAGCCCCCCTGATATCAGACTACTGCCACCAACAACCAGGTTTACTTACCTCCACAGAGCAAAATAAACCAGAACCTGTTTATTTTATTCCTTCAGCCATTTGGTTTTTGAATGACTCCCGATGAATTGTGCTGTTTGAGTTCTGACATGGTTTTGTAAATGTGCGTGCGTGTGTGTAGGGGTGTGTGTGTTTTCCTCTGTATTGACAGTGTTATTGTTGTGGTATGAATTTTGTCGACTTTACTGCAAATGAGTTGCTCTCTGGGGACAATAAAGTAAATCAAACCAGACCAAAAGAGTTGCAATGGTTTGGCTGTTTGAGCCAGAGGTGGCTGCTTCCTGGCAGTTTTTAGAAACGTCTGTTTTACTGTAGCCAAATGTTGCTTTTCTGAATTACAGCTCAAACTTTCTGCTTCACAGAACACACAGAAACACATTTGAAAAGTAACCTGACTAAATAAAAATACCAAAACAGTAAAATAAGTAGAGCTCAGATGTGAGGCCAGCTTATATTAGTAGAATAGATTTATTTTTATTAAATATAATTTTACAACCAGAGCAGAATTTATCCAAGTCCAAACTGAGGATCAGTGACTGTCTAACTAACTGTTTTTGTCATGATGTTACATTTCTTCACAGTGAAACCTTTTTCAAATTACGATATGGCTGAAAATCAATGCTGATAATTATTGATTCGTCTTTTGCTTTAAATATCTGAAATACTGCTAGTGTGACCTTTCCTGTTTTATCCACAGTTTTCTATGCAGCCTTTTGTTTCTTAGTTTTTAAGCAGTTATGAATCACAGTGGTGAAACATGAAACTGCTGCAAGTTACTTACTAGGTTGTTGCTACCAACTTAGATAGCAGTGAGAGGTTGAGCGGATAATGCCTTTCCTCTGCCTACATCTCCCAGAATGCTGTGCGGTTCCGGATCAGAGTTCAGTGAATATTCTAGATATTCAATAAGGTGTATTATTGATTCTGATCACGTTTATTGTGATATATTGTTGATTTACTGTCCAACACTAAATTTTGTTAGATTACTGATGGGCTTGACAGGAAGTAGGCCCCAAACCAAATTCTACCCTGAGCCCCATAAAACCTGGGGCCAGTCCTGCTGGGAATCCTAAAGTCTGCAGATTAAAATGGAGCCTTTATTAGCGCCGTTTTCTCTAGATTACAGATTCAGACTGGCAGAGCAGCCATGGCATCGATAGACAGAAGACACAGAAGTGCTGTGTCATGCTGCTGCTGTTTTGTAGGAGATGAGAATCCGTCCAGCGGGTGATTTCCATGCAGCAGTGATAAGCTAACAGGTGCTGCTGCTGGACTGTCTTCACACAGGAGTTGTGGCAGCGACCGCCTGCTTCCTTCACTGTTTCTGACCACAGAGGCGACTCTCGGTGAGGCTGCTTTTCGAGTCAGCATCCCACAAGAACGATTAGAAAGTATTATGGAAATATAAGCAGCACCACAGCCAGGTTATTAAATAAATGTGTTTGTCTTTTATGTTTTCATTTACTTATTTGGGTCCATGATAATGACTAATGCCTGTATAGGGATAGCATGGGTTTGTCCACGGTTCCAATGGTGGCCCCACGTGGGTTTGTCAATGTAGGGTCACCGCCTACATGGGCCCTAAATGGGCAATCCATGTAGGGCCACCTCCACGTAGGACAAACCCATTTGGGTCCCATATGGTCTGCCCTCTTTTTTCCCATGTGGGGCCCACCTAGGTGTGCTGGCTGGGCAGCTGCCTAACTGGTCTGGTTATTTAGTAACCCGAACACAAATACTGCTATATCACCTCAGCACAGTCATTTATTGGCCGTTCTGTTGCGCACATTCATGGGAAGGACTGAGAAATGTGACTTAACGATAAGCGGTATTGTTCCACTTCCTTGAGTGCATGAAAGTCGGCCCGACAGTAAAACATGTCAAAGTTTAAGTAGGTGAGTTTCTGAAGCGGAGCGTTATCTTTCCGGGACGGTTTGGGCCGGGCCGGAGCACGTGAAGCTGTGGCCATAAAACGACACAATGTTTACCGTCTCCTTACTTGAACTGACAGAAAGATGATAGTTTCAGGGCACAAAGGGGAAAGTGTGTGCTCTGTCCAGGAAAATAATAAACACAATGTTACATTTGTGTTAACGCTGATCTTGTAGCAGCCTTCTTGCGCGCTGTGTTTACTTTGCTACCCTGCAGTGTTGTGATCATCAAACTTGATCTGAAACGTGTGGAACGCGAAGAGAGCCTCAAACTTTTCACATTGTCACATCACAATCCAAAAGGTTTTCATTGGGATCATTTGGGACGATATCAATATGTTCAAAAATGACTAATATCAGGCGGCATATCAGAAATGACATCTAGATCGGTTTATCTAGATTTTAGATAGACTGATGCAAAGTACTGAAATTTAGGATCTGACAAGAAGTCATGGATTTCAAGAGTTTTACTAATATTTGAAAGTGTTCTCTGTTTGTAGTCAGGCCCAGTGAGTCCTATTGAGCCATATATTCAGTTCATTCAGTTTGTAGAACTGGACATCAGTTCTAACGTCTTGCCAAAGATTCTCAATCAAAGTTAGATCTGGACTTTGTAAGACATCCTGTCTTGATATCAGAGGTTCTATTGTAGCTGAATGTTTGGGGCTGTTGTCCTGTTGGAAGGTGGACCTCTGTCTCAAACAGAGACAGAGGTCCACTTTCCCACCTTCCTAGATTTTCCCATCCATCTCCCAATCTTCCAACCAGCTTCCCTGATGGCATAATGCTGCCACTACCATATTTTACCAAGAAGATGGTTTTCAGGGTGTTTAATACATTATACTGCTAAGAAATTCTGCTACGGTCTCATCTGATCAGAGATCCTTCTGCGTATCCACCACTCCAAAAGCTGTATTAAAGGGTTATGTCTGCTGACTAAATAAGCTCATAGATAATCAAAAATTCAACGAAAAAGATGTTACTTGCATGTGACTGGAAATATATCCATTTTATAACATCATTTCCAGACCATAAATTACTCTGATCACATTGATTATATCATTCTTTTCAAACAAAAGTATTTAAAATGGGGTTCAGTGGAGAGACAACACTGAACAATTTCAAGTTGGATCAACAGAGTTCATCAGGAACTTTTATCACATTAAAACAATGTCAATTAAGCTTTTGTAAAAGTGTAATTGCAGTCTTTTTGTAATTCACATTTTTTATTGATTTTCTGAGTATTATCACATATAAAGCAAAAACACAAACAGAAAAGGCTGGTGCACAGACCCTCCCCCCCAATCCCCAGGGTACAGCTACATCACATGCATGTTACAGTGTTAGTTCAAAAACATACAGTAGCTGGGAAATTTAGTTGTCCAGGAAATCCAAGAAGCCTCATCCTGACGTTTCACACAGAGGCTGTAGTTCTTTTCAGTGAGTCCCAAAAGCTGTCCCAGTCCATGTCCCTGTTCCCTTCCATGTTGTTGAGCATGGCTTCATAGGAAGCTGTGTTCATCATTGATTTAATCCACTCATTTAGCTCGGGACACTTTGTGGTCCTCCAATGTTTAAGATGATCCTGCGCACTGTCACTAGACCGACACCACAACTGTAAAATCTCTTTTGGGGTGTTGGGCATCTGAGTTCTGTCTCCTACTCGACACGGTTCTGGAGTCTGAGGGATCTCTGAGCCAAGCCCTGCACTCAGAGCCCCCAAGATTTTAATCCAAAGGGTGAAACCAGAGAACAGTCCCAAAACAGGGCAAATATGTGACCATCTCTTTCTTACATTTCTAACACATATTGTCTGCCATTATTTTCATCCTAATGAAAATAAGGATGAAATAATATATATGTAGCACCTTATACTGTATACATTTACTTCTGGCCTCTTTCACATATTGCCACTTTCTGATAGCACATTCAACCATATTTCTTTTGTGTTCTCTATTCTCAAATCTCTGCCATAATATTTGACGATTCACTACTCAAATTATAACTTAACAGCTTATAAAATCGGATGCCGTGTCACACGGCAACCTAATATAGTTCAATATATCATTTTCTACAGTCTTTTAAAATTTTGAGGTAACACAATGTCTCATCTGTAGATATTACCAAAAATTTTGTAATTGCAGTCTTGAATAATTACTGAGCTTACTGTGTTTTGTGCCGACATTTATTATGAATTGATGCTCTGTAAATAAACTGAATTGAATTAAACAAAATGTTAAACATCCAGGTAAACTGCAGAAAGAGCAGGAAATGGAAAACAGACAGAAACCAGTAAAGAACATTTAAACCAGTCAGATTTTGCTGCCTTCCAGTCATAGCCCAGTAGCTCATATCTGGCCTGAGGGGAACAGTTCCAGTTCAAGTTGTAATTAGCATAGCTAGGCCATAAACATGGTTTGTAATAGCTCTTACAAACATCATTTTAAGATGTTTGGAAGAGCTGCTGTTTCAAGCAGCACATTTAATTTGTTCAGTTTGTAGTTACAGGAGCTACGTA
This sequence comes from Girardinus metallicus, assembly GCA_903067095.1. Lineage (NCBI taxonomy): Eukaryota > Metazoa > Chordata > Actinopteri > Cyprinodontiformes > Poeciliidae > Girardinus > Girardinus metallicus. Next base: position 3,630 of record CAEGAE010013584.1, on the reverse strand, counting down.
ACACGGATTCTTAGTAAACTGGAAATGTTTTCACATTTCTAGCAATAATGAAATGAACTGAGTATGGCAAGACTATTTATACAATAATCCAGGACTTAAAAGTAATCAAACTATAACAGCAAACGCCCATCGATCATAACATACATACTGCATTGGCGAAGAAAAACAAATATTCTCCATCCAATGAATCCAGGGTGTTGGCTACGCTACTGGATGCAAACAATGAAATTGATTTAATATATGTTAAATAAATATGGATAAGATCAATGAGTACTACATGTGAAATGCTTTTCTAAAAATATCAGTACAGCTTCTATTCATGGTCACTGCTGAATATAAACTCCTAACATCCATGAAATTATATAGCTTTAATTTAAAGGAGTGCAACAGAAAGATCTGTTTGATGTTTATATAATGCCAATTTGATGAAAAAAAAGATAAATATAAAGCAACTTCAATTTACATTCAAACAAAAACTCTGAGTTACAAACTCAAGCTAAATAATTAGGATTAAGTGAACATATCGAGATCTGCTGTATGTAGGTCATATCTGCATCTGTTTGTTGAGGTCAAAATTAAATCAAAAACAAAGCAGGTAAACACCAAGTATATTGGTTTATGTGCACATGAGGGACTACTTTATAGTTTACTGTAATCTGGTGGAGTCATTAACTTATCTTTATGGCTCAGATGCAGCAAAACAAACGTTCTTCATCAACTAATCTTTGGCCATGTGTATTACTGTAGTAATTTTTTTGCTGATCATTTGTGGAGGAAGAAGGAAATAAATCCCTTCATTACTCGTCTTATCGTTGTTGTTCAGACACCTACCAAGAAGTTACAGTCCTGTGGAGGAGGGGCTCAGTCTTCTCAGAAACTATGATCTGATTTGCGGCCAAGGTGTCCAAAAGGTTGTCATGACAACAGTTTTCCATGACGAGCCTAATTCACTTGAGGCCTTGGAAAAGGATCTTTTTCACCAACACTGACCTTCCCTGTTTTGGCATGTTGACATCATTTTATCCTGCAAAGCAAGGAGACTTATGGAGAATAATGTCAAAACATGTGTTGACTCATTCACATGCTCTGAATGTGTTGTGGCTAGAAGGCAGTATTCATGGTAAATGCTACTTTTATTGGTAGGAGAGTCCTTGTCTTTCGTCTCAGCTTTCTCAGTATCACACAGATTAACGAGAACTGTTTAAGCTTTTCATATTTTTCTATGTGTACCTTTAGAAATAAAAACATTACTCACTAATTGTATTGTCAACATGTGGGTCAGGTTCTGCTTTTGTTCTGTGTGAAAATATTAACAAGGTGAAAAATGAGGGATTTTACTGCTCAGCACAATACCTTTATTATTTGGGAAAATCTACAGGAATACTTGGTATTATTATTATTGTTTGGTTGTAAATTTATTTCTAGATGAATAAAAACATTTATTTATCTAATATTGCAACTGCAGCTTAATTAGTAAATATTGATATGCTGAAGTTCTTTCAATCTTAAAACAAAACATATATTAAATAGATTCATTATCTGACTTTAAAAAAGGTTTATATATTAACACTGATGTATAGACATGTTGTATGTTATTGTTTACAGTTGGAAACTTCATGCACATCAACACATCAATTTCTCATGTTTTCACTAAAACTTTGACTTCCACATGGTAAACCGATGTTGTGGTTGATAAACAACTATTCTGAAGGACAGAAAGGCGATTCGTCAACATCCCATCTGTAGTAGCGCTGCCGCGGTACAGCAACACGGCTGCATAACTCACAACAAATATTGTCTCAAGGTGCTATACAAAAAAATGTTTTCAATTTAATCATTGAAAAATCCCAATTTTCTATTGATAATTATCAAATAGCAAAGCATGCTTAATTAGATGTTCCTATCAATATATTATGCTGGTATCATCTGAACATGTAGCATCAGAATCTGTCTGCTTCAGACCAACTTATCCTTCAAGCAGCAGTTTGAATTATTGTTCATCACCAATACTAAAAATTACTGGACACAAAAAATATGGGAATTATGGAACAAAAAGAACATGAAGCACCCAGTAGTTTGGTCAGGTGTAGAAAGTGCCTAAAGACAGATATTTCCCTTCAGGTTTAGTCATATTTTTTCATAATCACATTCACTCTTGACATCACAAGTGAAATAAATTTACCTTCACCATATCCTGTTTTTTCTTGTCTTATCCTTTTGTTGGTGAGAATTACTATAAGTTGTTCCTGCAAACAGCTTCCAATTTTCTTTATCAATCGAATTTGAATACCAGCTGGTCAATGAGATGTAGGGAGCATCTTTAATGTTTATCCTTTAAATTATCTTCTGATGGTTGAAGTGTGCTCATAAGACCATCATTTGGTTTAGAGTCCATTTTCTCTTTCCCCTTTATATTTTCAGACTGTTTGGAGGTTAATTCCAGAGTATTCTGCTCTTTCAATTTACTCTTCATTCCCCCTCTGAAATGCTTTCCGACACATTTTTAAAATATGATCTACTTAGAAAAGTATTGATTTCATAAAGTTCTGCAAGCTATTTTCTCAAAAACACATCTTTGTTCAGCGAATACAAAACTCAAATATTCTCTCAGTCTGTCAACAAAGCCACTCCTGTGTCTTCATATGACTGAAGGTCATATTTATATTGATGCGCAGCAGAATAGAGCATTATTCCTGTGTTTTTACACTGTCTGAGGTTCTCATCTACTTTTTGCTTCTTTCGCCTCCAAGCCTCAGTTTGACCTTCATGTGCCCTTCAGTGCTTTTGTTACATATACACAGAACAGACAAAGCAACAATGCTACCAGCACTCTGTAGCCCATACTGGTTTTGACTGGGAAATGTGTGATGAGGTTTGGTCCTGTTGAGGTGTTCAGATGAGATCAGGCACAGAAGATGATTCAGGTGTTTTCACAGAATATCAAAATGGCAACATTGTGATCATCATTTTCAGCTGGTGCGGTTCTATGGAGGACCAAAACTGACATAATTAAAAGTAAAAGCAGAAAAATTTGTTGTCCTTTTCCTCATACACGCGTTTCAAAAAGAAAAATTGCCAAAATGGGGTCAAAAGAGGGTAAGTTGAATTTTTTCTAAAACCTTCTATAAAAAATTAGGGCAAGGAGAGAGGATGGTGACAAAATGGGTAGGGAAAGATGTCAAAAAAATTTCTTTAAAATTTAATTGATTTTCTCAAAAAAAAAAAATTGGAGAACATTTTTGACTTCTCAAAACTTTGAAGTTTATTTTGTCAAAATGTATTCTTTTTCTAGAAGTTTTCTGAGCTTGAAAGTTTAAATATTGATCATGCATAGAAAGATTAAAATTTCAATATTTTTTAAAATTCCTGTACACTTCATTTATAAATAGTTAATATGGACTTGATTAGGTGATAGGAGCTGTAAGGTTTCCTGCTTGTGTGTCTGTACTGAGAAGGTGAGATATAAAATTGATTATTATCATTATTATGTGTCTTAGAATTTCCTTTTCTTGCTACAAAGTATCACAACCTTTGGATTTCTATGAAAAGGTCTATCCATCCATCCATCCATCCATCTTCTTCCGCTTATCCGGGGTCGGGTCGCGGGGGTAGCAGCCTAAGAAGGGAGGC
>CAEGAE010013578.1:0-16091 GCA_903067095.1 Girardinus metallicus | reverse complement strand
CCCCTCTAGCAGTGCAAAGTCTTCACTTCCCCATGGCTCCAGGGTGCGGTCCTCTGCTGATCTTCTGTCTGCATCTTTATGTTGGCTTGACTTCAGCACCGGAGACTAAGAACAACTTGTTCCTCCTTTCATGGGTTTTTATACTTTCTCACTCCATTATTGTGTATGTGGAAATGGTTTATGTGACTGCTCGAACATTTGATAGCTTCGTGGAAAGTACTAGATCTTTCCACTTCAGTCAACGCCTTACTCACATCTCCTTTTTTGTTGTTTATCGACTGGCCATCTGGTTTCACTTCCTTAATTTGGCTCGGAGAGGAACCTCAACTTTGGAGTTCCCCTGCCTTCTCGCTCAGCAGACCCTTTACTGGCCCTGACCTCTGCTCGAATTATAACACAGTCTGAGAATTACATGTCAATGTACTTCACACAATGCACGATTACTTCAGTTATAATTCAATTTACTGTATAATCATAATAAACCATTAAACACAATCATTTTTAATTTAATTCTTTAATCATAACCTTTTTTGATAATCATCTGAGTTTAATTTTATTACTAATCTGTCAATTCATCATTTTATTCATTCCTTTAATCATATGTCATTATTTCAACCTTTAGTGCTCATTTTTATCATCAGTAAATCAAGAACATTCATTTCATATTCTTCAACAAAACTCAAGATTATATATTTCATAATTGTCAATAAATCAAAAAACAAGATTACTTATTTCCCCCAGGCCTCATGATATGTTTTCTGTGTATCTGGAGAGAGCTCACCAATTTATGAGTTTTCACAACAGTATAAAGCTGGGACTATTTGCCTCTTTACGCTAAAGAACCCTCGAGTGTAAAACCTCTGAAGAGTTAGTTGTTCACTTAGTATGCAGATAGTCAGAATGAAAACTGATTAGAAGTCAGCCATTTTAGGTTCCCTCTGCGATCTGCATTTTGACATTCAAAGATGGAAATTCTCAGCTGAGCATGTTAGGAATCCCTGTGGCAAAGACTAAATGATCCGATAACCTCCCTGCTGATCACAAAAAGAAAAATTAGGTGAACAAGGTAGAAACGTTTACACGAAGACTTCCCCAGCTGATTCCTTCAATGAAAGTGTTTAATTTAAAGCAACATAAAGAGCATTAGTCTGCCTTTTGCCTTTATGTTACATTTTCTGGGAGCTGTGGGTGTGTGTGTGTGCGAACATTTGCTTCTATCCCTCTGCTGTTATCTGTTCTAAGGTCTGGAAATTCACAGTGTAATGGGATGTTATTCTGTCAAGTTAGAAATGGAGAGCACATCCACGACTGTGTGCCCTCATGTGGAGAAAAGTGATTAACCACTGACTTTGTTTAAATATAATCCTGTCAATCACAGCAAGCTTTGTCTGTGCTGTTAATAAGTATTTCATTGTTCAGCAAACATAAAAAAATAAAAAAGGCTATAAAAATAATGAATTTTCAAGATTCAAGAGTGGGTTTGAGGAACAGATTGTTCTGTGGTTTTCTATGGAAAACGTCTAAAGAATAATAGAGATGCATAAAGGAAAGAATTGAATGAAAGTCTCAAGTGAGAAATCAGCCCATCAGGGAAAATACTTCTCTGTTCACTCATTGAGCTCATTCATTTTTAACAGTGTGTTTAAAGTATTTAAAGCTCTATACTCCACACATGCATATATACAAAAATACATTTAGCATACTTTTACTTTTTACTTTTTTCTGAATGTTTCTGCCAATCCTTGGTGGATTTGCTGTTGTGTTTTGGGTCCTCTTCATGCAGCTCGGTTTGTTTTACAAAGTGTGTCACATTTTCCTTGAGCATCCTCCAATATGTGGCGGGATTCATGGAGGATTCTACAGTGGAGGGCTCGCTAGATCCCGCTGCAGCCAGGAGTCCTCAAATCATGACATTTCCTCCTCCATTCATCACAGTTGGTAATCATCACTTTTCCCTGGAATGTTGTTCACACCAAACACAGCCTCTACTGTGGTTTAGATTCATCTGTCCAAATCATAATATTCCAGAGCTCCTGTCTTTTGACTGCTTTTCTTTTTACAAACTTTAGTCTGGTGTTCATGCTTTTCTGGACAGGTCTTGTTGACAAATAAGAGAAAAACAGAGCGGGAGATCAATAGTAGGATTGGTGAAAACAGCACTGAGCCTATAGATGAAGAAAGAGTTAAGTCAGAAGGTGAAGCTCTCAATTGTGTGGTCCATCAACCTACATCTATGATCACCGGTTCTGGATCGTGACTTAAAGAACAAGATCACAGATGTAACCGGCCAAAATGACATTCATCCGCAGGATGTCTGGGCTCTCCCTTAGAGAATCTTGGTCATCCAGGAGGGACTCAGACTCTGCTTCTTCATTTTGAAAGGAGCAATTTGAGGTGGATGCTATCTGGATGCCTCCCTGGTGAGGTATTCCTGACATGTCCCACTGGGAGAAGACCCAGAGGAAGACCCAGGACACCATGGAGGGACTATGTTTCTCTGCTGGCCTGGGAATTCCTTGTACCAAGTAGCTCGAGAAATGGAAGTCTGGGTCTCTCTGCTTAGGGTCCTGTCCCTGTGACCAACCAGATCCACCTGGAGCTAAACCTGCTCAACTACACTGTTTCTGACATGATCACCTCCAGAAAACATCTTATCTCAGGACCTGATAAAATCCTCACACTTAGACACTGTTCAGAAGAAGGCCCAGCAGGAACTGAACTCCTTTCAGCAACTCAATAAGTACAACCTAGAAGAGGAGCTGCTGGTCATCTTCTACATGGCCATGTTTCAGTCTGTCTTGTGTTCCTCCTTCATTGTGTGGGTTTGGTAAATTTCGCAACAAACATTCAGGTCGGTTGAGAGGGTCATTTGGGCTGACCTTCAGTCCAGCCAGGACTTGTTCAGGTCTAGGGTCAGTACAAGGAAAGCTAACATCTCTGCAGACCCTACACATCCTGGACACGAAGTGTCTAAACTTTTACATTCAGGTGGTACTACAGCAGGCTACTTGTAAAAACCAATCACTACAGAGACAGTTTCCTTGCTTGTGACACAATATTAGCCAGTAACGTTGATGCTGATTCTTTCTTGCAGCCCTGGCATTAATATCTAGATTGTGTTTTGCTACCCATTGACTGAATGTTTTCACCTTTTTATATTTCATTTTGATGCATTGTGTACTTACGTGATCTCAATGCTCCTACTCTACTACTTTTGGGTTTACCTGGATCTTTCTGCACAAACATAGCTCAGATCCATGCTCATGTACATGTGATGAAAATTATGTCTAGGAGTCTTGTATTGTGTAATGAAAAAGGTGGTAACAGTAATGTTTGTCTTTTGCCTAACGTGTTGGCTTCAAGACCTTTCAGATGGATAACTTAGGAATGATGTTATCTTGAATATAGCATGGACATTTGGTATCTGGCTGACAAACCCAGGAAGGTAGCTGGTACCTACTGTTGTCTCACAGAGACGTTATCCCAGTTCAAACACCTCAGCTAACGCCAACCAGTTATGCTGAAGTCTCAATACAAGCTGCTGCAGTGCAAAGACAGCAATCCGCAGTGACGTTTGTTCCCCCTTTTTGCAATCCAAATACCCACACTAATGAAAAATGTTCATAGCAAACAGTCTTGATCTGAGGATACACACACATGAACTTTTCCCGTCGAGCCTTCATCTTGATGCCGGGGCGGAATCATTGGGGTTGACACTCAGTTTCAAAGCTGGCTTTTCAAAGCCTGCCAGTATCGCCACAAAATCCAGGAAACGCTGCAACTGAAGAACTGATGTCTTTGTAGGTGGAATTCATTCGTGGTAATAGTCTGAGTGAAATGGCAGCAAACCTCCCCAGACCACTGTCAGAGAGAGAGATTTTTTGAACAATATTTCATCCCTCATTATCTTCTTATGTTCAATCAGACATGTCTTTCTTTCCTGTCAGTGGTGAAGCCCTTTGCACTTCTCTCTGCTGTCTGTTCAAAATATCTTCTTCCTACCCTCTGCCCTTTTTTTCATTTTGTCCCACACGTAATCACATTCGTTGTCAGTCTCTGTGCTTCTGAAAAACATGAAATGTTTTACAGATGGGCAGAAATGTGAAAAAAAAAGAGATGCTAAAGCTCTTTTTTGTATTAGACCAGGTTGGGCCCTTTTTTGCTTTCAGAAGTGTCTTAGTTCTTTGTTGTATCACTGAGGAAAGATGCCATGTAGGGGCATGAGAGAAATCAGTCTACTCAGTACTCAAAAGTAACTGTGACAGGCTGTGGTCTGATCATATTTGGGAATCCTGAAACCTTCTGCTCACATCTTTTCTTTCCAGATTTCCTTTTTCTGTTTCTGTCAGACAGTCTAAGAAACACAGATGATAATAATGAGATTAAACATTCACCAATAAAACATCTATAATTAAAAACACGATTGTGGATGTTATGTAAAAAAAAAAAAAAAAAAGTGAATAATTTTGCAAAGCTGTACAAACAAATGAAATGAATGTGGCAAAGGCCTCATTTAAACCTGGATGTTGAATGTAACTTCGTTGACTTCCATCATTTGTTTTAAATTACGTTCCGCTGAACCAGCTGTGACCAACGGCGTCAACATGGCTGCCATGACTACCACATGCTTCTTACTGATGGAGACAGAGCTTGAACAGCTGCTATTGCAGGACTGATGCCACTAAAATCCTCCATGATCTCAGAGAAACTGTAAGGAAACTATATGAAACGCCACAGACGGCAGCGATCCTTGCAGGGCGCCGATGCTTAAGCAGATGATGTTGAAAAAGTGATTCCTCAGTGATTGTTTTCACCTTTCCTTCTCGCCCTGTTCTGCGTGTTTCTCTCCTCCTCCTTTTCAGTCACATCAAAAGCAGACTTTTCCACTTAATGGGCCATTAGCTCTGCTCTGGGTCTCTGTCACAAAAACCTCCCCGCGCCTCTCATCTTGCCATTTTCCCAGTGTTTTAAAGGCAACAACATAGAAAATAAAGAGTTGTGCTCCTTTTTTGTTGGGTAATGAGGAGAAATACGACCCCCGTTCGCCACTGCAGCGCGTATGAAAACAGAACTTGGCTTTATTGCCAGGTTACCTACCAAAACACGGCCTTCCTACTGTTGCCAAACATTTCAGCAGAGACCTTCTGTAAAGTACAGGTTTGCGTCAAGGGGGAGTTAAGTGGCGATCTTATTCATATTAGGCTATTAACAGCTGCTGCTTTGGTATCCATGCAGCAGCTGTAAGTTGTGGAATTTTAGCATGTTGCCAGTGAATATTAAAATGGAATCACTTTTAGCGGTATCTGCTTTTACAAAACTAAAACACAATGTTGTGTGTTAATAAAGCATTTTTTAATTAACCTAAGTTCGTGGGCAGAAATATAATCATAGTATGTGAGTTATAAAATTGTGCATTTTCAGCTCATTCAGGATAACCATTTTTATTTGCAGGATGGCAGAGATTTATTTGCCCCAAAACGCTGTTTTTACCAACCCCAGACAGGTGAGTAGACAATATGGACTTAGGGTTTTATTACAATATTTTCAGGTACTATTGTGATAATAATAAAAGTGGCGATAAAAACCATTTATTGCTCCTTTTTTTTTTTTTGGTAATTGTATGGCTATGTCTGATTTTCCTCGGTCATCTTTTCACACACATTTGTGGCTCTGCATTTTTGACCACAGTACAAGACCGTGGAACACGCCACTGTGAACTATGTAGCCCTGAGCCAAGGAGAGAGGCTTTTAGGGCAAAGCAGGTAATGTGATTAGTCAGCATTATTTAATATTAATGCATTAAACCTTTTAGATTAATCACATGTGTTAATGTTGAGAGCCCCAGATTAAAATCAATGTTATGTAGAAACTGCAACTCCGAACAAATTAAAGGTTGTTGGAAAGGAAAGCTTAAGATGATTCTTGTAAGCAGCACTAAGCAGTCTGAGTGTCTCCATGTTGAAATTCCAACTTGACCCTAAATAATTCCAGGAAACTATCCAGAGGACCTTGTGACAGGAAAACAGACATGTTTCATCCAGGTCACACTGTTTAAAAGGAACTTGAAACAAACCCTTAGCAGATAGAGTCGTTGTTTATCATCCGACTTCTAAGCTGGAAGTTGTTGTAGTGAGTAAACTTCAGTTTTTCTGCTGAGCACTGTTAGACCTGCCTCGTTAGCCCCGTTAGCTCTTATTAGCTATTGGTTCCTGGAAGTTCATCTCGTTGTCCGATCAGCTGAAGCGCCCCGCATGTCCGGACTGAGAGCCACCATACTGTTGTCCCAAACGTGTGGCATTGAGTTCGGTGAGCATATGATGTGCCTTTCATTTCGGTTTTTGCTCTGTTTCACGTTTTTGTTTAATAATAGCATTTATTTAAACTATTTAATTATTCAAATGTAAACTTTTACTGCTTTTGGGAAAAATTTTATGTTCGTGTTTTAAAAAATGCTTTGCAATTTACAAAAAAGTAAATTGAAAATGCTGTGAAATACTGCACTGTGGAAAGAGAATTTTTTATTGCAAATTTGAGCAATTTGATAAATTGATGTCAGGTATGATGTCTACAGAAACATGATTTAAGAATTAAAGCTAGAACAGCTTAATAAAAATCTTATATTTCTGCTGGTCCTGTCTGTTGACAGGTCAGGGTTTTTTCCATGCTGGATTGTTCCTGAGGTGGATCCTCCTGTGACTTTGACTGAGCCGTCCCACCTGGATGTAGAAAGAACTGGATTCCTTCTTTTCCATTTGGAGTCCTGCTGCACCCTGCGGTGCGGTAGGTCTGTATCACTCACATCTTCACACACAGTTGGTTATACGTGAGACCACTGACTGACATATTAATATTTAACTTAATGTTTCATCCTGGAGTCTTGGACATTACGCTTTGGACAAGTTTTTATTTGGGACCTTATAACAAACTGCTGTGTGTGTGTGTGTGTGTGTTGAGTCGAACCTGAATTGGAACTGAAATTGATTAATCTGTTTATTACGATTTAGCATTCAGATTATCAGGGTGAACCCAAAAGATTTAAAACTGAGAATTAGCACTTGGCCAAGTATTATTATTATTTCTTGTATTTTATTTTATGTAATTTTATTCTCTTAATTGTGTGTCTTGTACAACTGTTTGTCAATTTTATGTTTTATGTCACTAAAGCCAGTTATTCTTTAAATTCAACCAACTGCCTTTGTTATTGAAGATTTCTTTGACCTAATTTTAGTTTTTATGAAACTTTGTATTCAGGGCTGTGTGTTCTTTTTAAGACGTACATCAACTGAGCTTTTCACACATTTAGTTGCCGATGATGATTTCACTGAGAGGAGAATTTACATCCTTGTAATCTTTTTCTTAATTCTTGTAAAAGACTGTTTCTGTGCTTTGGGTCGGACGCGTCGGCAGAGATGACCCAGGGAGAGCAATTTGTAATTGAGTTAAAAGTTGAATGTGCTTGTTGAGGCAGAGACACAAGAAACAACCTCGCAGTAGCCTTGTGTGCTTACCGCGTGTTTAGAACTGAGCTGTAAATTGAGAGAACAAGTTTAGTGAAATTATATTTTCCCACAGAGACTGAAAGTAGAAAAACATTAAAACATTCTGTATCATTCGTCCTTCAGTAATGTTTGTTGAATTAAATCTAATTAATAAAGCTTTAAATCACTCAAAAAGTGTTTACTAAACTAAACACTTTTTTATTAAAAGAAAGATATACATCCACAAACATACACAGGTTAGTAATCTTTAAGCGTCAATCAATTAATAGTAAAGTGGAGAAACGAAAAATTAAAATATATTCTAGGTGATGAAGACATTAATGCCCCCATGCTAAAGTGCAGTGGACATGTGGTATTTCTGGGGTCAGGAGCCACAGCGGCCGGCGATTAGCTAAAATCTGCACATACCTGAGACCCTACTGTAATACTTCAAACACCAAACATGTTTTAATATTAACCCTCCTGTTACGTTCGTTTCTGAGGTGCAGCAATAATGTTCCTGGGTCAATTTGACCCAGGGAGTGTTTGATCATGCAACAGAGTCAGAAACCAAAATTCCTCCAAAACAGTTTTGTGTCTTATTATTAACTCCAATACTAACCATTTCAATCAATATTTGTGCAATGAGGTTTTTTTTACTTCTCAGAAATAAAGGATCAATGACGACAATTTACTCATTTGGACATAAAACATGGGCTGCACAGTGGCGCAGTTGGTGTAGCTGTTGCCATGCAGCAAGAAGATTCTGGGTTCGATTCCCGGCCCGGGGTCTTTCTGCACGGAGTTTGCATGTTCTCCCTGTCCATGGTGGGTTCTCTCCGGGTTCTCCAGCTTCCTCCCGCAGTCCAAAAACATGACTGTCAGGTTGATTGGCCTCTCCAAATTGTCCCTAGGTGTGAGTGTGTGAGTGTATGGTTGTTCGTCCTGTGTGTCTCTGTGTTGCCCTGCGGCAGACTGGTGACCTGTCCAGGGTGACCCCGCCTCTCACCCGGAACGTAGCTGGAGAGGCACCAGCACCTCCCAACCCCATTAAGGGACAAGGGTGAACAGAAAATGAATGGATGGATGGATGGGACATAAAACATGTGATTTACATTTTTTATGTCCACTGAAAATACCTACACACCAAAAAACAATAATTACCCTTGAGTGATTTTTTTGTAAAAAAACATTTTATATTACATTTGGATTTTTTATTTTTTTTGAAGGGGTGACCTTTATAATTGAACTTGAGACATGTATACTGTTCTGGGCCAAATTGACCCGCTGATTAAAAGCAAGACAAACGAGTCTTGAAGATGATCCTCCAGCTGGCTTTCCGGTGTAAACCTGCATGTTCAAAACACAGCTGGTTTTTGCATCACATGCTGCCCGGATTTTTATGCCACATTTAGCTGGTTTGGAAGGCATAAATTGCCTAAATGAGCAGCGACCTCTGAATGCCACAAGCCTTTCATCCACTGTGACATTAGCAATCCTTTTATCAAAGGAAACACTGCTCTGTTCATAGCTGTGTTGTTTGTGGAGTAGAAGTCGATTAAATGTTGCACATTTCGCAAAACATGGAAAAAAAACTAAACTTTTTTTTAACAAGTAATCAATCTTTTCACTATTAAAGTAGGACATACAATCACTTGTGAAAGCCACACATTGCCTGAGTAGATCAACTTTAACAGCCGAGCAAACAAAACTGTTTTGCTGATGTAGAAACATTCCTACCGCGTTCATGAAAATGGAAATTCCTCTCCACAAAGAACACATGGTGTTAAGGGTCCAGTGTCTGAAGGTCTTCAGATTGTTTAGTGTAAGTACAAAAAAATGAAAACAATTTTGACATCTATGTAACTCCATCTACGCGTTTCATAAAAATTACTGAAAGAACACGCAAAGCACACGCAGCAGAGTCAACAACAGAAACAGCAACAAGACTGGTCCACTGGATGTATGTAACAACTGCATTGATGGAGAAGTCAATGTTCACATGGGTGAATAACGTGGCTTGTTTAATTAGAACAGGATACTTAACGTATTGGGCCGTCTAACCTGCATTTGGAAGACAGCCGGCGAGTTCTGGTGCTGCCACAAATCCTCATCAGCTGAAAACTCCCATCTTCGCTCAACTTCGGATAACTTGTCTGTATGAATTCGGTGAACATTTGTTACCTGAAAAACAAACATGTCCAAAAAAAAAGATTTAGGAGTACACATTTTCAAACATTTTTAAAACTATTATGTTTTACTACAGACACATGAAATTTTAAAATATCAAAATAAGACTTAGAATGCACAAGTGGATATTTTGGTGAAAACAAGGTATTATAATAATAATACATGATTAATATCTCTGTGAATAAATACAGTAGCACCAAACTGACCGAAGAGTTATGTAAAGTAACAAACATCAACATAGAACATTTCGTACATCAACCTTACAGCGTTCTAGTCCCTCCAGTCTATCAGCAGCTTCCCAAACGTCTGCCTATCGCTACACAACGCGTGTTGGAAGGGTGGAGCGATGCAGCTGAATATATGTAACAGTTTCGATCCATCCCGTCATAAACACTGAGGCCAATGTGTTGGATGAGATGGTATTTTTTCTGAAAATGAGTGGTCAGAGCAGAAATAATGCAGTTAGCTTCTCTAGTAATATGTCTATGTCTGTGTGTATTAGAACAAATTGAACATATTTTATATAGGGACGGAGACTGAATTTGGTACTTTTACAGGCACCAACCGAATTCTGTCGGTACTACCAAGTAACTTCACGTAAAATCAAACAATACCATGTTTCAGTACCTAAGTGCATCATTGTGACCGTTTGGAGGAAGAGAGGGGGATTTTCGAAGCTGGTCCTGAACGCAGCATAAAATGCTCAAGAGCGTAATGACGTTAGCATGAACTAGCGGCAGTTCATGCTAACTGCCGCATGAACTAGCTAACTGCTGTTAGCAGTTCATGCTAACTGCTAACTGCAGTTCTCATTCAGTTCTCATTCTGTCCATTCTTACTGTCCATGGACAGTAAGAATGGACAGTAGAAAAAGCTCAAAGGTTTGGCTTCAGTATTCAATCCGATAAATACAGCTGGGCTGATATTAAAAACCGATAATAACCATCATGTCGTTTGTTTCTAGGGGGAGGAGAGGAGGCCGGTCATGTGATGTCTGTTTGGTCATGTGACAGTGATCATGATGCAGCAGAGAATTGTGGAAAATTTAACTGGAGCAGAGAAACAGTGGGGAAGTCGTCATAGTGGTGGTTCATTTCAAGGTGTCAAAAGTTAGCAAAATATGTATATATAAGATGCGTACATATCTGTAACTGGCCATAACAGCAATTTTATGTCAACATTGGCCCAAATTTTCATATCACTACATGCCTACTTTGAGGTTTTTATTTAATCTGATGATGCAAAAAGTGAATAAATTAGTTGAAAAAATTCTGACGGTGATAAATCTAAATCTGTGTTGCTGCTAATCATGTCCGATTAATATAAGCACTCAAAACACTTCTTGGAGTGTTTTTACAGAATTTTAATTTATTAATGTATTCACTTATTTACATGGGACTGAAAAAACAGCAGTCATGTAAACATACTGGCCGTTGGTGGGTTAAATGCTAATTCACTTGTCATGGCCGTTCCTGGGGTTTTGTCTTTAGCACCTGGATGTGTGTGAAAAATCCTTTGATCCTTATCAGAAAGAACATTTGTTTCCAGCAGTTATTGCTTCCAAGGAGTCTCAGTGCATGTTGGGAGCCGGGTGTGTGCGTGCGTGTGTGTGTGTGTGTGATATGGCAGCTTTCCAGAGGATGAATGAAGAAAGCCCTCACCCTGAAATGAAATTCATTCAGCTCTCCTGCAGGGCGCTCCACTTCAATTGCAAATTAATGTATAAAAAATGTAGAAAGTGATTTTTTTTTTTTTTTTTTTTCTTTCCTCCCAGAGGGGAAGAGCTCAGGCGCTACGCATGCTGGCTGATGGGCGACAAAATGGAAACAGGACGAAATTTTCACGTGACTTTGATTTCCTGGAAGCATTTTTCACAAGCGTAAAGCTTCTCCGAGCCGTCGTGCATAATCGTGGAGTTTGTTTCATCTGTACGGTGTGATGCAAAGCCACTCAGGGAAACATAAAACCTGGTTGCATTTCCGCTCTTCCAGGATTCACAGAGTCTGCTTTGCCTGTACAGCTGTGGGAATGTGGCACATCATTCAAATAAAAATGAACCACTGCAGTGGCTCTTAAGTACCAACTCAGAAAGCACAGAGATTATAAATGGTAATTCGACAGGACTTTGCATTTCAGTTTCTTGTGTTTGTAACAACGCTCAACATCTGGGGTGGGGGGAAAAACAACAAGATGTTGTTTCTGGATGTTTCGTTTTAGGCTACAGGATTCAGTTTTTACTTTGAATTTATTTCAAAGTCCTTAATAAGATCCTTACGATCAATACTTTCAGACTCCCTTTTATTTTATTGTTGTGTTGTAGTTTCTCATCTTTACCTCAAAAATATGTGGTTTTGATTTACTCTCAAATTATTGTTTTTTGGGGGGGGTTTTTTGGTAATTTGTAGATTTTTATCTTCGTTTGTCACATTAATATGTCACTAAAGAGGCTGTATCGTGTTTTCCAGGCACACATTTCCATTTTGTAGCATAGTCAAGTAACAATGTTACAAACTATGTAACAAGCATGACTTAAAAAAAAAAATTACTTTGTAATTTAACACCCTGAAATTGGGCGTCTGTGTCTTTAAAAACTCGTGCTGTTTCTGAAACTCCGCCTTCAGGAAGTCATCACAACATGGCTCCTCTACTAACCTTCTGGAACAGCAAGTGAACGCTCAGCCAAGCAGACACTACAGACCAGGGTTGGATGGGCTCCTCACTGCGCAGCAGCAGAGGGGCACCGCCCCCGTTTAAATGCATCTACTCATTCATGCTGCCCCACACATTACAGCACATGCCAAAGCATCTCCTTTTACCAATTGGATAATAAACTGAGTGTTTTTACCAGCGCTACACTGAGAAGTAACTCTTATAATAAGCTGAGCAGATGCTCAGTTCTAGCAGGTGTTTGCTACTTGCTGCTGGCTAGTCTGAAGGAGCCGAGTGGGGGAATCAGCATCAGTATTGGTATCAGGATCCATATCAGTGATAGTGGCCCTGGATCAAATCCACAGTACGCAGTATGGCTCACCTCCAGCGCTGTAGCAGACTGTAGCTCTGCTTCTGGCATTCTCAGCATTTATTGATGTGGAAGATTTTTCCGCCATCATTTTTCATGCAGCTGCTGCAACATGACAGCGCATTAGAGGGGCAGATAAGGGTAAGTTGCACTTTTCTAAGATTGCAGCAGAAAGCAGAGACAAATACCTGTTATTTTAAAGACACTCCAGAGCCAACGAAGACAGGCATTTTTATGAAAAGCATATTTCACATTTGGAAAGGATTTTATCTTACCATTTCCTCACGCCTGCTAGATGAACTGACTGGATATTGCATTGAAAAAAAAACAAAAAAACTTTTATAACATGCCTGAGGACTTTCTGTGCAGAGGAGACACTGGATGAATGGATGATGTGAGTCGATGTTCAGCATCTTCAAAAATAAATATCAGGGAGGGAAGAGTTGGATATTTGTTTTCATAACTGTTCCAGATGGGGAAGGTAAAGGCTAAAACTTTATTATTCCAAAATAAAAGCTGCAAAACAAATGGGAAGAAAACCTCTGTCCTCTGAGTGTGACGTAACAAAAAACTGGTTGCTTAAAAATGAAAACGAGCTTCATTCATGAAGATTTTCATTCTAAGTAAAGATTGAACTTTTATTAGATATGTCAGCAACTGTGTGAATATTCAGTCCAAATGAAACATTTTCAGAAGTCACCTAAATAGTTATCAAAATAGAATAAAAATGTTTTTAGTGTCCCACAATGGAGGGAAATTCTGGATCAACCACAGCAAAATGACTGATGATCAAAGCAAACAGGTTCACACAAAGAGAGGATATAGAAATACAGAATAAACAATAAAAGTAGTGTGGGGCAAACTGTCAACATAAAAACCGTGTAGTTGTTAGTTGTGCACTCCGTTTCAAAGGAATGTGTGTCTGTGACTCTGTAGGTTATCTTAGAAAATTAAAAAATGTTAAAGATCAAGCTGTGGATGCACCGTAGAGCCGCGGTGTGGCACTATCACGCTGCTGAGATCTACTCTCCTGGTTAAAGGCAGGCTGTTAATGCCAAGATTTTCTCTGACAATGTAAAGTTTGACATTTGTAAGTAAATATCATCAGGAAAGAAAAAATTCTGAAGTTTTCGAAGATTATAAAGTTAGGAATTTTTGATAAATGATAAATTTATGAGATGCACATCCGGGTGTAAATTCCTACCAGAAAAAAAGAAGACAATTTCTGATATCTAAAGGCCTAAAATTTGTGGGGGAAAGAAAAAAAAAAAAAAAACTCAGAGAAAAGTTTTTTTGAATTGACTTGAAAGTCAATTCAAGTTTGTGAATTGACTTTTTTATGAGTTTAAAAAGTTGAAAATTTTGGACTTTTGAAACTCATTTTTTTCTCAAAATTAATCAAAATGTTTCTGAGTTTTTCTGCAGAAATTCTCTCACTGTTGTATTTTCCAAAGTGGAAGCGGTAGATCTGGACCTGATCTCCAGGTTGCTTCCCTCTCTGTCTGTGAATCTGGAAACCATTCCAGGCGTTTAACGGCGCGTCCTCACCACGAGAAGTTGAGAATTTACGACTCTTCGAGTAAATATGTGAAATTAATCTATAAATTTAGACTCCTGCCTGGCCACATAAATCGTTTTTCTATTGTCTCCACTGGCCTTGTTGCTCTCCTAATCCAATGATATTTATTTTCCCTCTTGATTACAGATTAATGTCCATAAAAGAAGAATAAACTTTTTGTATAATTAACCGAGGAGTTTGCCTCGTCACTCTACATTTAGCTCAGTACATATAGAAGTGTCTGTTGGTGCACTATATTAGATCTTCACCCCTGCAGTGAGCAGATTATGGGAATGTAAAGCTTTATTTGGCTCAGATCATTACTGTGCACGGCAGGGGCTGGAGAGGCAATATCAGGCTGATAATTCCAGGCTTGAAAATGATCAAGACTGATTTCCATTAGGAAACCTCCACCATGAAAGTCAGAGGAGGAAACCAAAGAGAAACTGTGACAGAGGTCAGCGGCCAGGCCTAACGATGACTGAGTGTTGGAGATCAGGCTGCTCGTCTCCGAGCATCAGGAGAATAGCACCGTTTGTTTCTGATCAGCTTCAGCCTCACTGCTGAGACAGACAAGTTAGCGCCACCATGGCGACCATTTTCACCTGTCATGTTTCCAACCAGGCTGCTGTCGCTGCTTTTGCCGTTAAACCCTCGGAATTGAGCGTCCTCCCTGCTGGGCTGACTGACAGGGACGTTTGTAACGGTCCGCACCTACATGGATGGTTCTGGTACCGGCCCGCAGAGGAGGCAGCTCCTGCAGGTCAGGCATGGGACAGAATTAGTCTGCTACACTTCAAAAATGCTAATAAAACAAGTACAACATGAAACAGTAGCATGTATATGCAAAACCCAACAAGTGAAACATTTAACTTCAATTGACTGATATAAAACAAGTCAGGTGAGCTAAGAAAGACCACGAGTAAAGGAGAAAACACTCAACGATCTGACAGACTTCTGCCATGGAGAGGAGCGGAACCAATCAATCAATCAATCAATCAATCATTCAAGTTTATTTGCATAGGACATTTCAGCAACAAGGCAGATCAAATTGCTTTACATCATAAAAACATAAAGTCAAAGTGAAGGAATCTGAATCCCTTTCAGGTTTAAAGAGTTACAGTCGTCCTGCAGGTGGCGCTGACATGCAGGTGTTATGAAGTTTGTGGTTGTTGAAATGAAGCTGCCCACCACTGGTAAGAGACGACATCTCTGGAACTGTTTTGAAATCTTATGTCAAGGTAAGCAACCTTTGGGTTGGAAAAGGTACAATGGGAAGAATCAGCTTCCTCATAAATTGTGATGTTAGGGGGAGAAAGAAAAACCCCTCTAGGCTATTGTCCAGATCTGAACTCAAGCAGAGCTCACAGAGGCAGCAGTCGTAGGGAGAAACCGTGGGATTGATGAGATCATGATGGGATCATGATGGGATCATGATGGGATCATGATGGCTCCTCCTGGAGAGGCTGACGGGGGCAGATGGACCGGGGCAGGAAACTGGGTCCAACCAGCAATGAAGATGGAAGTCAGTAACAGAGATGAATCAGATTCATCCACAGAGCTTCATAATCCAAATGAACAAGTAAACATGAAGGGACGCACACATGGATAAATGTTAAAGAGCCAGCAGAGGGAAATAAAACTACATTTCTGCATTATTCCAATATTTGAAATGGCTAGAAAGGATTTTATACTTCATTACCTTTGTCTTATAATCCATCACTCTTGTGCAGCAGAGTGACAGTTTCTACTAAAATCCACCCGTCTCTAGCATTTTTGCAAGCAAAGGCTCTTAAGGCAGTTTTTAATCAGTCTCTGAAATTGCACTCATTTCTTTCAAAGGTCA
>CAEGAE010013576.1:0-49624 GCA_903067095.1 Girardinus metallicus | reverse complement strand
CTGGTTCTGACCCAAACCATTTAGTTTCCTGGTTCTGACCCAAACCATTTAGTTTCCTCTGGTTCTGACCCAAACCATTTAGCTTCCTCTGGTTCTGACCCAAACCATTTGGTTTCCTGGTTCTGACGTCGCCTGGCAGAGTTCGGTGAAGTCGGTGCGCTCTGATTGGTGGAGGTAACGGGGTGACGCGGCGTCGTGTTTAATGATCAGCAGAAGCTGCTTTCTGATTGGTGGGTTAATAACCAGCTGCTGACGGAGCCGAGCCGCCGTATTGGAGCTTCCTGGGTTTGGACTCAGTCAGAACCTCCAGTTTTACACACAAACATTCAGATAATTTCAGTTTTCCTGTTTACATGAACATTTTTAGCACTAAGCGGTTTTTATTTCATTTATAAATCTAACTAAAAGCAGAAGTCGTCGCCCGGCTCCGTCCCTCCAGGATGTCACGATTGATTTTGGGTTTTTTGCAAAGAAATCAGATTTTTGTGCTGCTGCTTTAGAAATATCAGCAAGAAGTTTTTGCGATTATAAAGTTCAGGCTAAAAAAATGTTCTTTCATCTCAAGAATAAAGTTATGTGAGAGTCGAAATATGAGAATAACTAGTATTACAGCAATATGACCGTAATGAAGTTACTACAATACGGGGATAAAGTTATCAGTTGTAATAAGAGAATAGTCATAAAGTACAAGAAAGTTGCAATAACTTTGGGATAAAGTGGTAATTCCTGGTCGTGCCGACGCTCTGCGGTTAATCTGGCCTGCAGCTGGTTCCAGTTAATCTCTGCTAATCCAGTCAGACCCAGGATGGGAAATCATCTGTTGCATTGAACCCAGATTCATTCATTTGCTGGTTTTTTTTGAGGTGGAAACGTTTCCATGTCTGATTGACGTCCAAACCCGCTGCTTTTTCCCCAGTAATGGGAAGTGAGGCGGTTTCCATGGAAACCCACAGCCTCCTGCTGGTTTCCGTGTTGACCCTGTTGATGTCAGCGTCTCTTCCTGTCCCTCCTCTCTCCAGGGGAGGGCGTGTCCTCCTCTCGCCTCTCCCTCCTCCGCCGCTCCTCCCAGTTCTCCTTCGACGCCGCCACCCCTCTCGCCTCCCTGCTGGCGTCCTTCCTCTCTGGTCCCGCCTCCTTGCCTCCAGACACGCCCACCCTGTACCGCCAGGAGCGCCACCTGTCGGAGCCCCGCCCTCCGGGACTGGCCCCGCCCCTTCTGGACCCCGCCCCCTCAGGAGGAGCGCCGCGCCGCCGCTCGGCGCCGGAGACGCTGGCGAGCGGAGCCGGGATCCAGGTGGTGGTTTTCCCTCCGGAGGAGGAGCAGCACCTTCACACGGATGATGGTGTTCCTGAGAGCCAAACAGGCAATAAGAGGCATGAAGCTGCTGCTACTAACACCGGGCCTGGGGTCAGAGGTCATCTGGGGACCAACAAACCTCCTTCACTGATTGGGATCAGCTGAGGGCAATAAATCAATAACTACAACACACGATCAGCATGAACCGATAATACAGCTGATAGAATATTCACCGCACGGCATTCTGGGAGATGTAGGCAGAGGAAAGGCTTTAAACCTCACATCGAGCTGAGCTGGCTGGTTACCTAGCAACAACCTGTGTCACTCAGCCTGGTTCTGCTGAACCCAACCCGGTTCTGATTCAGGACTGGATGGAGAGAGGTCTCCAGTTCTGGTGGAAAACGGTTTTGTGGTTCCGATTGTGGTACTGATGAAGACCAGAACCAGGCTGACTCTTCATCGGTGTTGCATGAAAATTTATGAAAAGCAAAAAAATAATTTCACAAGAAGGAAAACTGGACCTGTTGGAACCGGTTCTGTGGCTAATAACTCTGTTTGCATGTGGAAGTTGGTGTAAATGTAGCAGAAAGCCTGAGTGTCGGTTCTGAAGGTGGAGTCCAGCAGGAACAAACGGGTCCAACAACCGAGCCCTGAGGAACACCGCGGCGGAGCTGACGGGGTTTCCCTCGCAGACCGCAGGGCTCTGCAGCTTTTAAAGAGACGGTTCTGCTGTCAGACCCAACAAATTAAACCGTCACAAGACGAACCAGAAGCGGTCCGTTAATGAGCCGCTGGAGTCGCTCAGTACCGACCAGAACCGGTCCGTTAACCGATCCGAGCGCTGACTCGTCATTACTGAGGACGCGCTGAAGCGAACAGGAAGTAGTCGGAGCGTGACGGCCAGCAGAGTCAGCAGCTTCCTGGACCGGTTCCCCTTACTCAGCCCAAACCTCGTCGGTCCGGTCCGGTCCGGTCCGGTCCGGTCCAGTCCCTCTGCTCTGGTTTAAAGTTCAGGAGTCAGGTGGAGCGAGAGTTCCAGCGCCCTGACATGGAGTCCACTGAGCTGTAACCGGACTCTGGGCCCCGAGTGTGTGTGGGGGTGTGTAGGTGTGTGTGAGTGTGTGTGTGAGTGTGTGCGTGAGTGTGTGTGTGGGGGTGTGTGTGAGTGTGTGCGTGAGTGTGTGTGTGGGGGTGTGTGAGGGTGTGAGTGGGGGTGTGAGTGTGAGTGTGAGTGTGAGTGTGTGTGAGTGTGTGTGTGTGTGTGGGTGTAGGTGTGAGGGTGTGTGCGCAGGTGTGTGTGAGTGTGTGTGAGTGTGTGTGTGAGTGCGTGTGCGCAGGTGTGTGTGTGAGTGTGACTGCACCGTGAGCTTCATGTTCAGACGTCGGACCAGACGAAGTATCAGAGAGTTGAAATCATTCAAGGATAATTTAATGTTAGGAGAATAAAATTAAAAAGTCTTAACTGGTGTGCAAAGTGAACATCCTCCCTTAAAGTTTTCAGGTCAAAGGTCATTCTTTGAGCGCCAAACCCTCAGATGAGGTTCGACTCAAACTGGTTCTGGTGAAAAGATGAGATGATGATAAATCATGTAGAATAGATTTAATGAATAAATACTGAAGTGTCTCCAGAGTGACTGAAAGAGAACCTGGTTCTGGTTCTGGTTCTGGCCCGGTGAAACTGACTGTGGGTGTCTGCAGGGCTGCTGGCGTCGCCGCAGTCGGCTCCAGGAAACCTGGACAACAAGATCAGCGAGAGCCGGATCAGCGCCGGCAGCCGAGAGAACAGCACCGTGGACTTCAGCAAGGTGAGCAGCACAGGCCCGGTTCTGGAGGCCCGACACAGGCCCGAGGCCCGACACAGGTTCTGGAGGCCCGACACAGGTTCTGGAGGCCCGACACAGGTTCTGGAGGCCCGACACAGGCCCGGTTCTGGAGGCCCGACACAGGCCCGGTTCTGGAGGCCCGACACGGGTTCTGGAGGCCCGACACAGGTTCTGGAGGCCCGACACAGGCCCGGTTCTGGAGGCCCGACACGGGTTCTGACGGCCCGACACGGGTTCTGGAGGCCCGACACAGGCCCGGTTCTGGAGGCCCGACACAGGCCCGGTTCTGGAGGCCCGGTTCCGTAGTTGGTGGGAATCTTTGATTCATTTCTGAGTTTTGGTGAAAATTTGTTTGAAAATCGTTTAAATATAATTATTTCTATTAGTCAGATAATTATTCTGATCTTGTTGGTAAAACCTTTGGAGCAGCTGCTGGACTGTTGCTGACGGCGAGTCGGTTTTTATTCGGCTTTTATTCGGTTTTTATTGGGTTTTTATTCGGTTTTTATTCAGTTTTTATTCAGTTTTTATTCAGTTTTTATTCAGTTTTTATTCGGTTTTTATTCGGTTTTTATTTGGTTTTTATTTGGTTTTTATTCGGTTTTTATTCGGTTTTTATTCGGTTTTTATTCGGCTTTTATTCAGTTTTTATTCAGTTTTTATTCAGTTTTTATTTGGTTTTTATTCGGTTTTTATTCGGTTTTTATTGGGTTTTTATTGGGTTTTTATTCGGTTTTTATTCTCTGTAGGACATTTTGAAGCAACTCTGAAGTGGAATCATAATTCTGTTACCATTTAGTTTTATCTTTGCTTTGTTTGTTTTTTGTAGACTCACGTTCACCAATAGTCCTGCATTTGTCGCCATGGTTACGCTTCATTCTTGATGTCTTTGAAACATTTTAAAATAAGAAGAAGTTGCTGAGTCACTGTTTGCCACGGCGATTCCCGCTTCCTCTGGAATCAGAACCAGAAACCCAAATGGAACCGAATCCTCAAGCTCAATCATCAGAACCTTCCGGGTCCAGACAGGGACAGATTAACACTGCCTTCGGGTCCGGGCTCTCCAGAACCAATCAGAGCTGAAATCTTGACAGGAGGGAAGGAGAGTGGGCGTGTCCCTCTGCTCTCATTGGACAGAAAACAGGAAGTCCTCCAGCAGTGGGAGACAGAAAAACCTGTGAGTGGGCGGAGAGACCGCTTAAATCCAGAAGGTTCTGGCTATTCCACCGGGTCAGAACCATCAGCTGAAAAAAATCCTCAGTTAAATTGGAATGGTGGAAAAACTGGAGATGGAATCAGAACAATATCTGGGTCGGACCAAGTCCAACTTCCTGTATTTAAACTCTGAACGGTGGTTCTGGGGGCGGGACCTTCCAGGGATGATCCAATCAGAACGTGTGTGTCGGAGGGTAACGGCTCGTCTCTCTACAGGACTGTAACTGTGTGTGTTTGCTGCCGCCGGCCGACAGGAAGCCCGCAGTAAGTCAGCCGTCGCCCAATCAGAGGCCTGTGTCGTGGTTGGTGCTCTGTGATTGGTCGATGCTCGCTGTCGTTTCAGTGATTGTTGTCGGCTGTGATTTTGATGTTGCCAACCGAACGTTGTGTTTTTACCTCTGAGGCGTTGGGACGGATTGGACCCAACAGAACTCCATCTGAAGCCGTATCGGTCCGCCTCTGAAAGTAGTCCCTGACATGCTCCTCCTGTTCCAGATGTTTTTCTGACATTAGTCGAAATGATTTGTGGACGTAAAGTCCGGCTGAGTTCCTCTGTTTGTTTGGACGTGAGCCGGTTCTGAAGGGTCTTGTGCTCCTGACTGGAACAGGAGTAACGTGGCAGCAGTACCAGGATCCGGTCCAGGAGTCTGAGTTCTGGTTGTGTTCCAGGTGGACATGAACTTCATGAAGAAGATCCCGCCTGGCGCCGAAGCCTCCAACGTCCTGGTGGGAGAGGTGGACTTCCTGGAGCGGCCCATCATCGCCTTCGTCCGCCTGGCGCCGGCCGTGCTGCTGACGGGCCTCACTGAGGTTCCGGTACCGACCAGGTGAGCTCTGATCCTGCTAGCGTGGTTCCCATGGCAACTGGTCCATTTCTAACCCACGCAGTGAAACCAGAAGCTGCTTATGAACCAGAACCCATGAGGAGTTCTGAAGCGTCTCTCCGGTTCTGCTTCAGATTTCTGTTCCTGCTGCTCGGTCCGTTCGGAAAAGGCCTGCAGTACCACGAAATCGGACGCTCCATCGCCACGCTGATGACCGACGAGGTGAGCTGAGCGACGCAGGAGGTTCTGGTCTGGTTCAGGTGCGACCCAAACAGAGGAACCTTCTCTAACCTCCCCGGTTCTGACGCAGGTCTTCCATGATGTGGCGTACAAGGCGAAGGACCGGAACGACCTGCTGTCCGGCATCGATGAGTTCCTGGACCAGGTCACGGTTCTGCCGCCGGGCGAGTGGGACCCCAGCATCCGGATCGAACCTCCGAAAAACGTCCCGTCTCAGGTGAGAAGCCTGCCGAGGCCCAGGAGGGTCAGCCGTACGCAGACTCGTCCGGTAAAGTTACGGTGACCTCGCTGGCAGAACTTCTGTTTTAGCATCATGTGACTTTATGCTATAACAAAACTCAGAAACCAGAAACTTGCTGACATAACTGCAGTAGAAAAAAACAGTTTTTCACATATTTGTTGAGTTTGTCTATCGATCTTTTCACAGATTACCCGACTCGCCACAAACTAACGTGGAGTCAGATTAAACAAATACATATTTTTTATAAAAATTATGTGCTGAAGTTGGACTAAAACAGAAATGATGCTAGCAAGTTCATCTAAAATTAATGTTTTAGCATTAAACTGAAATATGCTAAAACATAATGCTAGCATTACGTCTGTTTTAGCAAAACTTACATTTTAGAATAAATTACATTCAGTTTTATTCTAAAATGGACGCCAAGCTAGAGAGATTATAACTTCCGGTTTAGCATATTTCTGTCTAAGAGCAGCAACGTCCGTGTTTTTAACCGTCCCGTCTGTCTGCAGGAGAAGAGGAAGACGGCGGCGCAGCCTAATGGCTCCGCCCACTGCTCAGAGGCTGTGAAGGAGACGGAGCATCACACAGGCCCAGAGCTGCAGCGGACGGGCAGGTGTGTGTGTGTGTGTGTGTGTGTGTGTCGGATGCTCAGGTGACGCTGATCTAATCCAACAGGATCTTCGGAGGCCTGGTGAACGACGTTCGGAGGAAAGCGCCGTTCTACTGGAGTGACGTCAAAGACGCGCTGAGTCTGCAGTGTCTGGCGTCCGTCCTCTTCCTGTACTGCGCCTGCATGTCGCCCGTCGTCACCTTCGGCGGCCTGCTGGGGGAGGCCACCCAGGGCAGCATAGTAAGGTTCCCAACGCTGACCTCTGACCCCCACCGCAAACCCACAGTCTATGCTACAACATATGTAAACGTCAGAATGTTTTATATTCACTAATCCATTATTTTTTGCATCCATTTAGCATAAATGCTAACCTTCTGGTTTTAGATGGCCATGAGTTCTGTGGTAGGAAGTTTAACAGATAAAATATTCTGGCTTTCTGAGGCTCCCACAGCGCCCTCCGGTGGCGACCACTTTGAGAAACATTGAGCTAAGAGATGGACGGCAGGAAACGTCCAGATAGTGATCAGTTAAAATTAAAAAAAAATGAATGGAAAAAAATAAGGCATAAAATGTTTGAACATAATTAGTGAGCTCTGTGGGACCTGCTGATGTTTTTCCCGCGGTGTGCTCAGCAGTAACGTCTCCTCCGTTCTGCAGGGCACCATGGAGTCTCTGTTTGGGGCGTCCATGACGGGCGTGGCCTACTCTCTGTTCGCCGGCCAGCCGCTCACCATCCTGGGCAGCACCGGTCCGGTTCTGGTGTTCGAGAAGATCCTCTTCCATTTCTGCGAGTGAGTCCAAACCGCAGCTGAACGGCAGCGCCCCCTGCTGGCCGCTTCGTGTCTGAGCCTTCGGGCTGTTGGATAAGAGCCGCAGAGCCAAACGGGTCACAGATTATCAGAATTTTAGGATTTAATTCTTCTGTTGTTGATTTTCTGGAGCTTTTAGACTTTTGATCCTTTTGTTTGAGGATTAAATCTGTTTCATAACTCTTACATAAACCCCTGGTTTGTTGGCTGCTCTGGTTCTGAACCCAGAAGAACCAAGATGGCTCCCTGGTGAGGTGAGACGTCTCTTTGTCTGTCCCCAGGAATCACGGTCTGTCCTACCTGTCCCTGCGGACGAGCATCGGGCTGTGGACGGCCTTCCTGTGCGTCCTGCTGGTCGCCACGGACGCCAGCTCTCTGGTCTGCTACATCACCCGCTTCACCGAGGAAGCCTTCGCCGCCCTCATCTGCATCATCTTCATCTACGAGGCTCTGGCCAAGCTGGTCAACATGGGGAAGAAGTTCCCAGTCAACCTGCACAACCAGCTCAACAACCTCACCTTCTACACGTGAGGGGCCGGCCGTCACTTTTTAATGCATTGGTTTCCTTTAACTATTTCTTTTATTTATAAATAAATTTAATATAAAATGAATGATTTTTTTTCCCCCCTTAGTTTCTTGTATTTTTATCTTTTTTTTTTCACTGATTTTAGTATTTACTTTATTTATTTTCTCTTTTTTCTTATTTAATTTCTTAAAATAAAAAATAATTGTTAAAAATATTTCTTTAATTTTTAAAAAGTTTTTATACTTTTTTGTTAATTTTTTTTTCTTTTTTGTCTTTACGTAAATATTTTTAAAGGCACTTATTTAAACGATTTATGCCTTCTGTCCGATGGTTCTGGAGCGGCCCGGTGGTTCTGATCCGGTCTGCATCTCTTCCAGATGTCAGTGTTCTGCTCCCTCCAACGCCTCGGTGGACGTCCAGCAGATCTGGAGCAGCAGGAACCTGACAGCAGGGAGCATCGAGTGGGAGCAGCTGAACGTGACGGTACGGCTCTCTGCTCACCGCGGCCACTCGGTGGCAGCCCCCCCAGCGGCGGCCACTCGGTGGCAGCCCCCCCAGCGGCGGCCACTCGGTGGCAGCCCCCCCAGCGGCGGCCACTTGGTGGCGGCCGCAGTGACTGCGGCCACTTGGTGGCAGCCCCCCAGTGGCAGTCCCTCGGTGGCGGCTGCGGGGACTGCGGCCACTCGGTGGCGGCCCCTCGGTGGCAGCCCCCCGGTGGCAGTCCCTCGGTGGCGGCTGCGGGGACTGCGGCCACTCGGTGGCAGCCCCCCGGTGGCGGCCACTGGGACTGCAGACTGTAACCCTCCTGTCCGTCTCTGCAGGCTTGTCGGGACTTGAAGGGACAGTTTATTGGGTCGGCTTGCAGTGAAAAAGGACCCTTCGTCCCAGACGTCCTCTTCTGGTCCGTCATCCTCTTCTTTGCCACTTTCTTCCTCTCCTCGTTCCTCAAACAGTTCAAGACCAAGAGATACTTCCCCACCAAGGTCAGTCCCTCTGCGTTCTGCTGTTTCTTTTTCACGGACCTGCTGGATCTGCTTTACGGACCCGCTGGTTCTGTCTACAGGTGCGGTCGACCATCAGCGACTTCGCCGTCTTCCTGACCATCATGGTCATGGTGTTGCTGGATTACCTGGTGGGAATTCCTTCTCCCAAGCTGGAAGTCCCGGAGCGATTCGAGGTGACCCACCTTCAGGTTGACGTGCTCAGGTTCAGTGGCATGTCCGCACTTCCTTAAAGTCTTTAAAAGTTTAAAATTAGTTGGAAAAATGTACTTTGGCCTTTAATATATAACGTACTTAGTGACTCGTGGCAGCTGAGGCTACTGTATGCTAGCTAGCTGTTTAGCAGTTTTGCATCTATCATAGGTTAAGTGCAAATGTATCTCCAGTTGGCTGACTTCTGTTGCGATGCTGCATGCGTTCTGTGCTAAAACGCTAGCCACTAAAGGATCAAGACTGTAAAGAGCCATTTCCAGTATGATGAGCAATAAGCTGCGAATTTTACTTGTACATTTTAGCATGTTCTTCCCTCCTGAATACTCTGTATAAGGATCGGGTTCTAGGTACGTTTATAGGTTCTATTGGCTTTGTTGGCCCCCGTTGGCGTCTGCCGCCTTCCTGTAAGAGGGTCCACTGGGTTGTAACGGCGTTGCTGGGTTGTCTGCAGCCCACCACCAGCGACCGGTCCTGGCTGGTCTCGCCACTCGGCGCCAACCCCTGGTGGACGCTGCTGGCGGCCGCCATCCCCGCTCTGCTCTGCACCATCCTGATCTTCATGGACCAGCAGATCACCGCCATCATCATCAACAGGAAGGAGAACAAGCTGAAGGTGGGCGGGCGGGCGGCTCGTGGCGGCGGTCCGGTCTCGGTTTGGCTCTCTGTGGTTCTGACCCGGTGTGTGTCTCCCTGCAGAAGGGCTGTGGGTACCACCTGGACCTGCTGGTGGTGGCGGTCATGCTGGGGGTCTGCTCCGTCCTGGGCCTGCCCTGGTTCGTGGCGGCCACCGTCCTCTCCATCTCCCACGTCAACAGCCTGAAGGTGGAGTCGGGCTGCGCCGCGCCCGGAGAGCAACCCAAGTTCCTGGGCATCCGGGAGCAACGAGTGACGGGATTCATGATCTTCGTCCTGATGGGCTGCTCCGTCTTCATGACGTCTGCGCTCAAGGTGGACATCTGGTTGGACGCGGGACGTTCGGCTGGACGCAGTAACAAACGTGTCCTTTTCGTCCCCAGCTGATCCCGATGCCCGTCCTCTATGGAGTCTTCCTCTACATGGGAGTGTCGTCACTCAAAGGCATCCAGGTTCGTTTCTTGTTTGTTGTCTTTTTAATTTATTTCCACATTTGTCCTCCGGTGGGATTCGCATTTCTAAAACATATTTTTGCTGTAGGTCAAAGTAAAGCAGCATTTGGTGGAAATGTTAAAGTAATTGGTTACCAATAGCAGATTTAATGTTTTTATGTCACATTGTCAGTGATACTATAAAGTTTCATGCAAATTAAGATATTTTAAAAACAAATATTTTCATACTGGAGTTACTCAGTCAGTAGTGTAAAGAAATGTTAATTAGTAATAATATTACTGAAGTCAGAAGTATTTGCTGTGTCACATTAATAAAGTAAAGCTGATGAGCTGCTGAGTGAATCCTGCGCTCCTCTGAACATCCTGCAGCTCTTCGACCGGATCAAGCTGTTCGGCATGCCGGCCAAGCACCAGCCGGACCTCATCTACCTGCGCTATGTCCCGCTCTGGAAGGTCCACGTCTTCACCGCCGTCCAGCTGTCCTGCCTCATCATCCTCTGGACCATCAAGGCGTCGGGAGCCGCCGTCATCTTCCCCATGATGGTGAGGCCGCGTTCCTCTGCGTGCTCCCGCGTCTCCCCGCCTGAACGGCGCCGCTCACCGCCGTCCTGCCTCTCCCTGCAGGTTCTGGCGCTCGTCTTCATCCGGAAGCTTCTGGACTTTTGCTTCACCAAGAGAGAGCTGAGCTGGCTGGACGACCTGATCCCCGAGAGCAAGAAGAAGAAGGACGACGACAAGAAGAAGAAAAAGGAGGAGGTGAGACGTCCTGATTGGTCCTCTGGCTCTGATTGGTCCTCTGGCTCTGATTGGTCCTCTGGCTCTGATTGGTCATTTTGGCTCTGATTGGTCATTTTGGCTCTGATTGGTCATTTTGGCTCTGATTGGTCCTCTGTCTCTGATTGGTCCTCTGGCTCTGATTGGTCATTTTGGCTCTGATTGGTCCTCTGGCTCTGATTGGTCCTCTGGCTCTGATTGGTCCTCTGGCTCTGATTGGTCCTCTGGCTCTGATTGGTCCTTTGGCTCTGATTGGTCCTGTGGCTCTGATTGGTCCTCTGTCTCTGATTGGTCCTCTGGCTCTGATTGGTCCTCTGGCTCTGATTGGTCCTTTGGCTCTGATTGGCCCTGCGTTCTGATTGGCTGTCTGCAGGATGCCCAGCGGATGATGGAGGAGGTGGAGGACGAGCCGCCCTACGAGCCTCAGAACATCCTGAAGTTCCCCATCAAGTCGCTGAAGGACAGGTGAGTTGAACGCGGTGGCCCGCCCTGTCTGAATGCTCTGTGCTGCAGGCGCTGACCCAGTTCTGGTTCTGGTTCTATTGGTTCTGTTGGTCCTGCAGGTCCGACCCGTCTGAGGTCAACATCTCTGATGAAATGGCCAAAAGTGGAATCTGGAAATCTGTTTCCAAGAACTCTGAGGGAGGAAAGGCTCTGAAACGCTGCAAGAGGTGACGATGACATCACTGCTTGCAGCCGCTCTGATTGGTCCAGGAGGTTCTGGGATGAATTCCTGATCAATAATCAATAAACTCACATCTAACTGGTCTGAAATGTTTCTGCTGTGCAGTCAGGAGAAACTTCCCAGCATCCAGATCAGCGTGGAGAACGAGGACGGACGGAGGTTCGTGGACGCTGAGACGGCGTTATGATCCTCCATCAAGACGGCGCGGTGGGCGGGGCCTGAACGAGGCGGAGGACCAATCAGCTTCCTCCTGGCTGTGCTGCGCTTCTCTGATGACACGACTTTTATTTCCTCATCGTTTTACACGGACAATCTTCAGGTTACCTTTTCACTGCCAGACCACCGCTGCGCTCTGATTGGCCGGCTGCCTGGCGCTGCGCTCTGATTGGCCGACGGCCAGCAAACTTAGAGGACGACTATTTATTTCTTCTTCAGTTCCTGTTTCTCCACGATCCGAGAACAGACGTTTTATTTAATCTATCATGCTGATTTCACTTCGGAGGGTGTGTGTGTGTGTGCGTGTGTGTGTGTGTGTGCGTGTGTGTGTGCGTGTGCGTGTGCCAGGTTTGTATGGGTGTGTGTGTGTGCGTGTGTGTTTCACCTTGTTGCCTGTAGGTTAAGCCTCAGCAGATGTTTTGTAGTTTCTTTGTAATTTTTTAATAAATCAGTTGAGAAGAAACATTTTCCTCATCATGAGTCCCAGGACCAGCAGGAAGTGACTCCTGGAGGAAACCACGAAGAAGACAAAGACAGGAAGTAGTTTTTTTGACATTAGTGACATAGATTTGTGATGTAAACACAGTAGGTGAAACCCGAGTGAAGATATTAAGAAAAATGTTGTGTAGGGGTCATCAAAGGTCAACCCTGCTCACATTTAAATTTATTTAATTGCACAAACTCGGCTCAGCTGAGTTGGTGAGTTTCACAACTGAAATGTTCATTGGTGCTGCTTTGGCTTGAAGATGGGGTCAAAAGGTCAAACAGCCCTCCTTCCTTATAAACAGCTTGTGCACTGATTTGAAGTGTTGATGATAACCTGGACCCGACCAGGACCCTGACCCGAACCGGACCCGACCCGGACCTGGACCTGGTCCTGGACCCGGACCCGAACTGGACCGGACCCGGACCGCCGTGGCCCCTGACCCGGCCCGGCCCGCCGTGGCCCCTGACCCGGCCCGGCCCGCCGTGGCCCCTGACCCGGCCCGGCCCGCCGTGGCCCCTGACCCGACCCGCCGTGGCCCCTGCCGCCGCTCTGGTTGCGTGGTGACGTCGGCGGCTGCAGTTGAGCTGCTGTTTCAACCAAAACATCTTTTGAAAATGAATCCAGTTTGTTTCTAATCACAACGTCATCGCGACGCACTTTAAAAACTAATTCCTGCGTCGAGTTCAGTTTATTATTCAGATCATGTTGAACATTTTTTCCTCCAAGTTATCGATGTTTTCCAAAATAAAACTCCTAGAAACACAAAACAATCTTCTAAATTGAATGTAAATGTTTTATTCTGACTGGTTCACTTCTGGACCTGCAGGGGGCGACAGTGGACAGGAAAGACTCTGCTTTAACAGGAAGAAACCAGCAGAACCAGAACCAGAACTTTCTATGTTAGAAAAGTTAAAAGCATCAAAACTTTTAATGAAACAAAATGAATAATAAACAACGAATGTTTGAAATTATTTATTTCATGTTTCAGTGTAAAAACTGTAAATTACTGAACCCAGAGGAGCTGATGGGCCGGTTCTGTTTGGTTCTGTTCGGTTCTGGTCAGTTTGGTTCTGGTCTGTTTGGTTCTGGTCAGTTTGGTTCGGTTCTGGTCAGTTTGGTTCTGTTCGGTTCTGGTCCAAACGTTTTGTTTCAACAAACATCAGATTTTAAGGGAAAATGAAGCTTCATCCAGAATCCTGACGGACCGTTCTGGTACCAGAAACTCTGGCCCGTTTTGATGTCTTCAGTGGTTCTGCAGCTGGATGTGGAGGCGAGCGGTTCTGGCCCGGTTCTGGCCCGGTTAGAGGACTCTGGCCAGCAGGACGGTCAGCAGCAGAGCGGCGGACAGACCGGACCTCTGGGGTTCTCCTGCAGACAAACCCGGGTTAATCTGTGGTTCTGGTTTTGGTTCTGGTTCTGCTGGGCCGGAGCGGACTCACCTGCGGCTCGCAGCATGACCTCAGTGACCCCCAGCGACCCGTTGTGCGGCGCCGGCTGGATGCGCAGCAGCCGGCAGAGCAGCGGGTAGATGTGGATGCTGTCGAACGGGTCGGACACAAAGTTCTGCTTGAAGCTCGGTCCGACGGCCCGGAAGATGGTCTTCATGTCCATCTCCCCGTTGTGGAAGCCGTGGTCGCCTTTGTTCACGTAGACGATGAACCTCTGAGAAACGGAGAGGCAGGGTGACCTTTGACCTCACCTGCTGCTCTGGAACCAGAAGCTCCATTTTAACAATTTTACATCTGAAAAAAACCGATTTCTTGATTTTATCTTTAATTAAAGTCAGACGCTACAGAAAGTCGTTAAAATGAGATCTGAACCTGAAGGACAACAAACCTCAGGTACCGAATTTCTGTTTTTGTTTCTGTGAGGACAGGAAACGGACTTCAAAATAAGAGCATGAATCTAAAACTGCCTGAATGAATCTCAGTTTATAACCAAAACTTCAACACAGTCGTTTAACTTTAGTCAACTGAAAGTTTCCAAGACAGCCGAGTAAATTAGTGCTTCAGAACTGAGCTGGACAAATGGTCGTAGGGGAAGCTAAGTGCGCTAAATGTTTCCAAAGTTAGCTAAAGTGTTTTTAGCTAAGCTAAAATTAGCAGAAGTTTGACGCTAAGACTGAACCGAAGATGCATCTGTTAAATACTGAGTGAATATTTATGCACTCTTTTAAATGTCCCCCTAGCTTGAATTATTTTATCTTATATAAAATAATCCCTTAACGAGCTAGCTAGTTAAATCTGTTTTTCTCATTATTTTGTATAAATCAGACTTTACTTTGACAGGGTGTCCACACATTTTATTTTTCAACATTTGAGTCGCTTGCAGACGTTTCATTGCGTTCTGCGCCTGGAGGCGGTTGAGGCTACTGCTAACTACCTGCTAATAAACCTTTGCTAGCTAGTTAGCTGGCTTTTTGTTTGTTTGTTTGTTGTTTCTTTTGCATATTTAATGAGTTAAGTGCAAACTAATCACCAGTTTGCTGAAGAAAGATCGTCTCCCATTGGCTCACTTCTGTTCCAGCTCGTTCATTCTGGGCTAACAGGATTGGCATTACGGCTAAATTGCATATTTTATTTGTAATTATATCCACTTTTGTACATTTCTGTCATGGTCTTAAATTTCCTTCATAATGGTCTTAAATAGTCTTAAATTGGTGAAACCTTTAGGAACACTATTGATTTGTAATCTGTTGTAAAACAACCAGGAATTAGCTCTGCTATTAGCAGAAGTTTTCCCACTGCCTGTTCAGATTTAAAGGTTGTTGAAAATAGATAATGAAATACTTCAATATGAGTATTGAACTTTAGCTAAAAGAATCATCTCGATGGTTTTGTAGATGACTTCATCACTAGTGATATTAGCGCAATAAAGCGGAAGTTGTTCAGGGAACGGAGACGATAACTGAGTCTTTCTGAAGCCGAGGAGTCAGTATTAATAATAAAACAAACGAACAGAACAATTCTTCAACACCACTGGCACCAGGACTGTTCACGCACTGAAGTTCCTAGCACCGATTCTTTGGTGAAGAACCAAACCTCTGGGCCTGCGAGGCGAGCCTTACCGAGTTCAGGTTGAACCCCAGGTCTGCCACGACCACGATGGGAGGCAGCCGCTTGCTTCTCCCCAGATGGAAACTCTCTGGGATGTCCTGTTTCTTGTAGACGGTCAGATTGGGAGCGTTGGACAGAGCGTCGTAAACCTCCTGGTCCTTCCCCGGCCGCGGCGTCACGATGCCGAAGCCGCCGTAGTCCAGGATCTCGAAGGTGGCGAGCTCCAGCAGGTTCAGGTACTTGTTGAGGACGATCTCGTCCACCAGCGGCCGCTTCTTGACGGTGGTCATGCCGTGATCCGAGGTGATGACGACATCCAGGCTGTCGTCCAGGCCGTGCCGGCTGATGGCGTCGCGCAGGTAGCCGACTGTGCGGTCGATCTGCTGGATGACGGTCTTCCTGTCCGGGTGGTCCGGCCCCTTGTTGTGGCCCACGAAGTCCGGCTCGCCGTAGTACAGGGTCACCAGGTCGAAGTCCTCCTCCGAGAACCAGCTCAGAACCGTGTCGATGTTCTCACGCCATTCTGTCTCATTGGTGTAAGGGTGGCCGGGCTCTGCCAGCCGAACTCTGTTGACCCTTTGACCCCCGTAGGCGGCGCCGCCTCCCGGGAAGAAGAACGAAGCGGATTTCAGACCCTGAAAGAAGGAGATCAGTTTGATTTACTGGTTTATCGTCAGATTTGGAGCTGCTGCAGGCCGGCTCGCCTCCACTCGCCTGGTTCTGAGCAGTGATCCATAACGGCAGCACTCCGTTGTCCCACCACTCCGACCTCTTTAGGGTCTCTTTGAAGGGAACTTTCAGGTTTGTTGTTTCGTTGAACATTAAGTTATGGACAACTTCGTGGTCTTCTATCCATCTACCTGAGATGAGACATTTAGCTGTGTGAGAAATGTCAGCAGAAATGTCTGTGTGGTTCACTGTTATGCTGCCATCTGGTGGTGAGGTTTGGCTGTTCAGTGAAGCAGTGGTGATCAGGTTGAATTCAGGTAAATTGTGGCATTTAAAGGTTTACCCAGTGTCACATTTTTTATACATAGTTTAAATTTTGCTCACTAAATATTTAGTTGCATCATTGTTCAGTGGTCAGTCAGCATAATCTCTAATTGGGGGCTCGTCCAGGATTGAAACCAAATATTATGCTTCTTTTACTGCCCCTGAAGGACTCGCCATGATAACTGTCTATTTCAAGAGTGATCATCTAAAATTTAACTTAACGATATGGGTACCGAACACGCACAACCCAGTTAACGCAGCAGTTCAGTCCCAGTCAAACCAGTTCGGTGAGTCAGGCAGGAGAAGCTGCTCTAAATGGGTGTGATGCAGGTTTTAGTCAGACCCGGTTTTCAGCCAACAAACGGCGCCCCCTGCTGGCGTTCAGTTGATTCATGTTTACAGTATTGTGTCTGCAGCAGTGAGTTTAAAGTTCATCACAACTAAACTTATTCAGCTGATATCAAATCCGTTTACAGAATGATGGATTTCATATCGATCTTCTGCTTAGCGAGTTGGAATTGCATGACTCTTATAAAGCCTGAAAGTTCCTTGATTTAAACATTTTCGGGCCTCTTGAGGTGAAATCCAGTTTTTTCCTGAGCGATTCAGGCTCAGATGCTTCTCGCGTCTCCTGCAGGAAACAAAGAGTCGCATTTAAATGAAACCTTCACTTCCTGTTTGATCAGCCAGGAATCGGCAAACAGCTGATCAATGCGGCCATAAACCTCCACTTACTGACAGGAAGATCAACACAACCCAGAACAGCTGATGGTGCCGATAAGCAGCCATCAATAATCCAGAAATAATCTAGGAATGCAGGATTAGATTATAATGCTGATGCTGTAAGCTGGTTCTGATCTGCAGGGCTTCAGAACCGGATCATTTTCAGACCAGAGTCCAGCTGGTCTCCTTCTTTAAATCGAATCAATTTGTGCAGCAAAAATGTTCATTTTTTTATTAGCATTTGAAAGATGCTCATAAAAAACAGCAAAGCAGCACAAACAACTTTTGCTGCTCAAACACAGTCGAGTTGTTTGACACCAATTTTGTCTGATTTGAAGAAGTTTGAGGTTTGTTGACCTTTCATGACTTAAGATGTTTGGTTTGTGTTGCTCTGTGCTGAAATGTCAGTTTCCCCCCTGGAGGACTGACGAAGCTCTTCTTCTTCTTCTTCTTCTTCTTCTAACTGTTCCTGACTTTACAGCAGCTCTGCTAGTAACACATTTAACCCGCAGGACTGTTTGGTTCGAGGCCGTCCAGCGGCGCTCCAGACCTGTGATGGTGGTGAAGTGTGACGGCGATGTCATGGTCATCATGGGGGGGGTGATGTATTTGGCCTTGACCCCGTCCCAGGCCATGCGGTCCAGGTGCGGCGTGTCCACGTCCCGGTCGTAGTCCCACCTGAACCCGTCGAACGACACCAGCAGCAGCTTGGTCTTCTCCAACCTGCTGCTCAGCGGCTTCCCGCCGACGCCGCTCGCCGCCATCAGCACGAGGAAGATCTGCAGCCTCATCTTCAGCCTCACTGCGACTGCCTGGCGCCCGGCCGGTGCTCACCTATGCAGGTGACCCTGGTTAATGAGTAGCAGCAGTTCCTGATACAAATCTGCTGATGGAGGATCAGACCTTCGACTGTGAGCTAATGGGTCTTATCAGGACTGACTTGAATGATTAGATGGACTTTGAAAACTGCTCCTCGGTGTTTATTAGTCTGGACCAATCAGATCCATAAAGCTGATATTCTGATCAACAATAATACCAGAGAACCTGAAGTTCTGGCCTGTCTCCAGTCAGATGAGAAGGAACAGAGAGGAGAAAAAATTCTTGCAGTAAATTGTCAACTTCAAATTTTTATAAAACAATATTTCACCCATTTAATCTCAAATATCACGCCGGTAGCTCTTAATTTGTTCTACTTATGCTCAAAAGAGAAATATATCAACCTTAGCAGCTTTGATACTAACTTGAGTTGATCTCACGCACGAGCCTTTTAAGAAAAGTATGCCTTTATTTTGAAAGTACGTCTTTTATTTTGTCGTTAAAGCCACCGGAAGCGCTTCTTTGCCCTATGAAGGACATCCTGTCATTCGCGCTGCAGCGTGATGTCCCGCATTTAAGTGTTAAATGTTTTTATCAGGTTCTGGATTCTAAGTAGTGTTCGGTTCGGACGGGTTGTTCCGGGTCATTTGAGCAGGTTTGTAGCTTTAGACGAATAAAGCGTCGGAGTTCCGCACCGGAAGGCTAACTGAGGTTAGCTTAACCAGACTCCATGAAGAGAAACGTGTTTTTACCTCCAGAGGAAACTTTGGAAAATAACTTGATTTAAATTCTGTAGGTGTTTCTTCATATGTCGGCCTGTGTGAACCGAGGTGAATCTGAGATATATAAATATGACAATGAATCCACGTTTATCCATTCTGGTTGTTACCGACCTGGAAACGAGCTTTGGTGAAATCTGAAATAATTATATCGGTCAGATTTATTCTATTCTGGATAAATATTTCCGGAGGGAGAATTTGAGATGAGGAATGAAGGATCATTTCAGGATGATTTAATCCTGTGCTGATTTATCATGTTTGGTTTCAGGAATGTCCCTCTGGAGCCTCAGAGCGGCGCTGGAGCTGCTGACTCGCGGTGAGTTTCCTCCTGCAGGTGAAAAAGGTTTTCTGCTCTGGACAGAAACATCTGAGGAAACTGAAACAATGTCTACAGAAAAATGCTGGAATATTTTCCCTGTGGTGTTTGTGATGAATTCAGCTAAAGCATGAATCATTTTTCTGGGTTCAACATCAGCAGCTCTGGTTCTGCTCTGTGTCTGCAGCCACCTGGGCCTCCTCCTCCTGGACCGGGCCGCTCCTCTGCAGAACCATGGCCACCCTCAACCAGATGCACCGCCAGGGGAAGCCCAAGGTTCCCCCTAAAACTCTGGGCGCCACGTTCGGCCGGCCGCAGCTCAAAGCCGTCATCCTGAAGACGATGATCCGGAAGCCCAAGAAGCCCAACTCGGCCAACAGGAAGTGCGCCCGCGTGCGGCTGTCCAACGGGAAGGAGGCGGTGGTGTTCATCCCCGGGGAGGGACACAACCTGCAGGAGCACAACGTGGTTCTGGTGCAGGGGGGCAGGACCCAGGACCTGCCCGGAGTCAAACTCACTGTGGTTCGAGGAAAATATGACTGTGCTCACGTGGTGAAGAAGAAGCAGTAACTGAGGCTCACGCTGCTGCCGGTTTCATGTGTTTGATTATAGATGATCAATAAAAACTGTTTGGTTCCAAACTTGAATTGATTTTGCCTGAAACTGAACAAGAATCAATTTGCTATTAATAATGAAAGAAGTTTGTCAGCTAGAAGGATTCAGACTTAATTTACTCCCACCTTTATGCATTTGACTACATGGAAACACACACACACACACACACACACATATATATATGTGTGTATATCACAATGTTTTTCATCTTGCATGTGAAATTTATAGATTTGTACTGTTTTGATTTAATGTTCTTTAAGATCATTTTCTGAAAGAAAATGATCTTTGAGACTTTACCCTCCAGTTAATTAATTGATTACTAATCTAGTTGACAATTATTTCAATAATCGGTTCATAATGAGCAGATCTGACATGAAGAGGTAGGAGAACAACAAACACAACCACTTCTGCTTTTTAACTTCTTCTAATTTTCTTCAGTATTAACAGTATGAAACGGTTCCAGAGTCTGTTGGCATCGCCAGACTAAATGTGTCACTAAAGTGCTTAGTTCATTTAAACATTTGTCTCAAAAACATAAATCAACTCTTAGGTAAATCATCAAACTATACCTGAATATAAACTATGTAACTATACCGTCCAAAACATTCTTAAATAATTGTTCTTATTTCGTTATTCGTAATTAAAAAATAAAAATTTCCATTCACTTTTACAAGAAAGCTTCGTTTGTTGTTGTAGTACCGCCCTCCTGCCAGTGGTGGCAGCACTGAGCCCATGAGCTCCAGTATCTACTTTTTTACTTGCAGTTGCTTCGGTTCTGGTTTCTTTCTATTCTGTTGTCGTTTATAGAAAACCTCCAACATGAAGCCACGGATCTCTGGAACTCTTTAACTGACGGTTTACGTCTTTAAAAGGAACAAACTGGACCTTCAACGGTCGGAGCCACCCGAACCGTTCCTATTAGCTCCACGCTAGCTGCTCGGGCCGGTGTGGACCGGATTTCTGACGGTAAAAGAGGCAGTTGTGGACATTTTTCGGCAACAATTACTTTGCATGCCACTGCTGTGCTTTCCTTCTGATTTTGCGCTGAGGTTTAATTAAGATAAATCAGCTTTTATTTGCCGATTAGCTTGCGGTGTAACAGTGATAGCTGTTAATGCTCTCCGATTCGCTGAAATGATCTCCATGGTGTTTTCTGATTGGCTGAAGCTCTATTTGTTGCCAGATGTTTTAAATATTGTTTAATATGGTTCATTAAAGATGTATACGCGTTAATCTGATTAAATACCTGAATAAACCACGAAGGAGAGTCAATATGTAACCTTTAACAGTTAGAATGTTGCATATTGTTATGATTAGTATTGTTAATTCACTAGATGTTATCGCTGTAAAGCACCTTTTCATTTGAGTGATTTAAAATCACATAATTGAGATCAAGCTGTGGATTTTTGTTTCTTTACCCTTCAGAGACGTGTATGTGTTTTTCCAGAGGCCTAGATGAGAGAAGATGATGAATGAAGTGAAGGTGGAAGAGGAGGAAGGAGGAGACGAAGGTCAGAGAGGAAAATCACTAACAGCAGAACATCTGGACACCCTGAGTAGTTTCTACTCTTATTATATTTTGTAGACACTAAGTCAGGAGAAAAGAGCTTAACTGGAAAAACTGCAGGTGGATGGAGGAGGAGAGACAGGTGGGATCTGCTCTGACGTGGCTCCTGATTGGTGGAGCTGCTCAGGTTCCAGGCTGAGAGAGGAAGAGTAGAGCTGCAGGAGGGGAAGAAGGCGGCCATTTTCAACTAATATATTGATAATGGCATAAAGTGAAAGTTCAAGACCAATAAACTTTAATAAAACTGAAACAATAAACTGGAAGACATTTTAAACATTCAAAGTAAAACGCAGCAGCCGAAAATAAAATGGAAATAAAAACCACACAAGCGAAACCGTCAGTGAAACAGATTATCGCTGAAAACGACATTTTTCTGCTAAAAGTTAAGATGTTAGTTTTACAATCTGCTCTGTTTGTTCTGTGATCTGAACATTTTAAAAAGATGAATGATAGAAATGTGAAAGTCCAGAAAGAACCTTCAGTGTTGATCGGAACCGGATCAGAACCCGGTCCAGTTCTGTTCAGAGATGATCAGAACATCTGATCTGGAGCGTGAAAGTTCTGATCGGGTTCTGGTACTGATCGCATTCTGATGGTGTTTCAATTGGGTTTTGGTTCCCTCAGGCCCGCCGATGTCTCCTGACCGCCAGAGTTTCTCCTCTCCTCCAGAACCGGCCTCGGACCAACCCAAACCCAAACGGCGCCACCGCTGCTCACTGTGCGGCCGGGAGTTCGCCGGCCCGGCCCGTTTGGCCGATCACGTCGCCACGCACTACGGCTACAAGCCGCACAGCTGCTCCGTCTGCGGGAAGCGCTTCACCAAGAAGGTGAACGTGTTGGTGCACCAGCGGGTCCACACCGGGGAGAAGCCGTACTCCTGCCCCGACTGTGGCGTCAGCTACGCCCAGCGCGGCTGCCTGCGCCGCCACCTCCTCATCCACTCCCCAGAGAAACCCTTCAGCTGCTCTCTGTGTGGGCGGGGCTTCGTCCAGCGCCGCTACCTAGTCCAGCACGAGCGCACCCACACCGGGGAGAAACCGTTCTCCTGCTCGCTGTGCCCCAAACGCTTCGCCTCCCGCAGCGGCCTGTCCGACCACCTGAAGACTCACCAGGAGCAGAAGCAGCATTCCTGCTCACTCTGCGGGAAAACCTTCTCCTCTGCGTCGTCGTTCCGGGATCATGTGAGGAACCACACGGGACGCAAACTCCACCCCTGCTCACTGTGTGGGAGGAGCTTCAACCGGCCGAGTCTCCTGAAGAAACACCTGCAGAAACACGCAGATGGAACCCTGGAGAAGGTCAGAGGTCAATTAGTGGAAATGAATTAGTGGAAGCTAATGGTAAAGTGTGAACCGCTAATGCACCATACCAAAATATAACTATTGAAAACCAATGCTATACAGCTAACATAAATATTAATTTTGCTAATACTAATGTGTTACATCAACATGGTTTTTAGGGTGTCTACAGATGTGCAACGTCAAATCTGTCATTGCTCTCCGACCTGTTGAGTTTTGTTAACTCTGTTGCTAACTAGCCGCAGTAGCGCTTCAGTCAGAAAGCATCAGGAGATTTTAGACCGTTTACTGTGGACGTACAGCGATGCATTCTGGGTAGAGAATGACATAATTTGCTGTATCAGTGAAGATGCAGCAACTAGAGTTGATATGTAATCATACTTCAAAATAAGAGCATGAATATAAACTACTGCTCTGAATTCCTAACCACCAATAACCAAAACCTGAACACAGATGTCAAACTTTATTGAAATGAAAGTTTCCCTCATAGCCAAAGAAATTAGCTTCTTTGAATTTATCTAGAAAAATTGAGTAAGAAAAGCTAAGTGTGCTAAAGCTAGCAAATGTGCTAAAGCGCTAAAGTAAAACGCCTCTGATCCTGCAGGAAGAAGCTGCTCTCCGCTGCTTCCTGTGTCAGGAGCATTTCTCCTCCGTCAAAGAGGCGAAGGATCACGAGCGGCGGCACCACGCCGCGACCCGGTTCTCCTGCGACATCTGCAGCCGCTCGTTCACTCGCTCGTCCCGGCTGAAAGACCACCTGCGCTCCCACACCGGGGAGCGGCCGTTCCAGTGCGACGTCTGCAAGACGCGCTTCACCGTGCTGAGAGCGCTGAGGAAGCACCAGGAGATCCACAGCCGGCCGGACCGCCAGCCGGACCGCCGGGCCGACACCGCGCCGCCTGGCGGTCCGGATCCGCCAGAACCGGTGAGGAGAGAGAAACTGGAGAGTTTCTGTTACCTAAAGTTGTTATGAAAATGCTGAATGTATTAAATATGACAAAAAAAGTTATTCCAAATGTAATGTCTTGAAACTGCGCCTCTGTCTCTTTAAGAAGCTCCTCCTCTTCCTGAAGCTCCGCCTCCAGGAAGTCATCTCAACATGGCTCCTCTGTTAGCGCTTTAACGTCTCTACCAGCGTCGCTCTGAGCAGCAGCTCCTATAACGAGCTCAGCAGCTGTTTGCTAATTGCTGCTGGCTAGTCTGAGGGGCTCAGTGGGGGAGGAGCTGCGCCTTGGAGGTGGGGCTAAGTCCACCCAGGCATTAGCCATGGCAACCATTACCTGAATGGTTGCCATGGAGATTAAAGTATTTCTGAAACATGGAAGAATCAAAGCAGCACTGCAGGGAATAATAATTGGATGTTACATAATACTGGCCCTTTAAAGGTCACAAACATGGACCAGAACAGTTCCTATGAGTTCAGATCTGAACATTTTACCTTCTGTTGGTTCCAGAACCCAGACGAGCTTCTGGACGGAACCAGCGCCGCCCTGCAGGTGGAGAGCCGCAGCGTCGAGTCGCTGCCTTCACTGACTGGTGGGAAAATCAGAACTTTGGGTTCAGGGAGCGTCTGGGTCCAGAAGTCTGCCGGTTCTGTTGGGTTTATGACTCTTCCTCTTTGTGCTTTTGGTTCTGCAGACCCGATCCCTGCCAGGAGAGAGGCAGAGAAGAACCTGGAGGTCCAGGAGGTCTCGGAAAACCTGCGGCCGGAACCGCCGGGCCCAGAGACCCAGACGACCTGCAGGAGTCCGGCCGCGAGGAAGAAGAGGAACCACAGCTGCAGCATCTGCTCCAAGAGCTTCCTGAAGCCCTGCCTGCTACGGGAACACATGAGGGTCCACATCAGGGAGGGCCGGCTGCCGGACCCGGCCGACAAGGTGACCAGAACCATCAGAACTGCTGCAGAAGCGCCTCCGCATCCACTCCGGCCCAAACATCACCAGTTCTTAAGGAGTTCTGTTGATCTACGGAGAGAAATCGGTTCCAAAATTATTGAGAGAGGAGAAAATGTTTCAAAAATTACAATTTGAAAAATGCATTTCTATCAAAAATACATTTTGAGACGTTTATGACGTTTGCAATAGTTTAACCTAAATTTTTCAGATTTTATTTTTTCAAGATTTACAGATTGTATTGTTTTCAGGGGTGGGACTTCCTCTGATGCGTGGCAGGAAGGCGTGCTGCTATTGGTCGACGTTGGCAGCTGCGTTTCTATTGGTCAGTGTGGTGGACAGTGAGGGTGTCTAAAAAAGATCTGAAAAATGGCAAACTGGATAAATGTGGTTTATGATTTTTAGTATTGGATCAGATTTCTCTCCGTACTGATGTGGGTGGAGTGGAGGGACAGCAGCTGCTTTGGGCTCCGTGTTGCTGTCGGGTTTGACCCGGTTCTGGTCCGACCCGGTTCTGGACCGACCCGGGTTCTGGTCCGACCCGGTTCTGCTCTGACCCGGTTCTGCTCTGACCCGGTTCTGCTCTGACCCGGTTCTGGTCTGACCCGTGTTCTGTTCCAGGTGTTCTGGCTCCACATGCGGACCGGTGGCCAGAAGAAGAAAACCGTGATGATGATGATGAAGGAGGATGAAGGTGTGGAGGAAGAGGTGAGGAACCAGTTTACTCCCCAGTCTTCAGCTGGTTTAAGGTTCTGGTTGAGCCTGAAACTTCCCCTCCTGTTTCCCTCCAGCGCCGACCCGGTGACCCCTCCACCTCTGACCCCGTCCTCGTCCCTGATGCTGGGCTGCCTGCCGGTAACCATGGCGACCAGGGCGGGAACCAAAGCGAGCAGCGGGAGGAAGAGGATGTCAGCGGTTTGATCAACTCTGATGGAGAGGAAGAGCCCTGGGAACCGGAGCGCCGCGGTACGTCCACAGTACTGACCCGGTTCTGACCCGGTTCACATGGTTCTGCCTGAGGTCCAGATTTCCCAGTAGACTGGTAAAGTGGGCTGGGTCGTTTCTGATCCGGTCCGTTTGTTCATTAGTTCTGAGGTTCCAGTTGCATCAGATAAATACGTACGGCACAAGATCAG
This sequence comes from Girardinus metallicus, assembly GCA_903067095.1. NCBI lineage: Eukaryota > Metazoa > Chordata > Actinopteri > Cyprinodontiformes > Poeciliidae > Girardinus > Girardinus metallicus. Next base: position 24,387 of record CAEGAE010013576.1, on the reverse strand, counting down.
GGCCAAAATTAAGACGATTCTCCTCCCAGCTGTGGCTACGTCCTCGTAGCAGGAGGCTACCTCCACTCTGAAGCTGCTGATCTGGGTGATGGAGCAGCTAACTGAGCAGAAAATCAGGAGACTACTACTTAGCGCTAACTTTGGAGGAGCTAGTGACTAGCATGGCTACGCTGGTCACCCACTGGATTGGCTACTTCATCTGCTGGCTATTAGCCGCGATAGGCTAGCATTAGCTTTGGCTAAGCTGCTGTTAGCCTTCTATAGGATCATTCTATTGTTAAGGAATGAATTGAATCAGGACCGGATCAGAACATTATCAGAGGTCAGAGGTCACTGAAATCATTCTGAAATGCGTCAGCAGAGCTTCCTGTGCTGCTGAACCACCTGACGGCGGCGTGTCCAACCCCAGCAGCTCCTGACCAACCCTTGTGTTTCCAGCAGGTCCAAATAACAGCTCCGACCCGCCGACAGACGGCCGCTCCAAGTGCTGCTGCCCGGTGTGCGGCCGCAACTGCTTCAAGGCCTCTGCGCTGCAGAAGCACCTCCGCATCCACTCCGGCGAGCGGCCCTTCCAGTGCCCCACCTGCAGGAAGAGCTTCGTGCAGCACGTCCACATGACGGAGCACCAGCGCATCCACACCGGCGAGAAGCCCTTCACCTGCGGCGTCTGCAGCAAGAGCTTCACCTTCTCCAGCGCCCTGCGCCGCCACCAGCGCGTCCACACCGACGCCCGGCCCTTCCGCTGCGCCGTCTGCCCCAAGACCTTCAAGCAGCTGTGCGTCCTGAAGAACCACCAGCTGACGCACTCGGGCGTCCGCTACCAATGCCCGCTGTGCAGCAAGAGCTTCAGCCGCGCGCTGGAGCTCACCTACCACATCGACGTGCACTCCGACGCGCAGCCCTACTACTGCAGCATCTGCAAGAAGAACCTGAGCGGCGCCCGCAACTTCAGGAAGCACATGAGGAAGCACGAATCCGACGAGCCAAAGCTCGACCCGGCGGCGGCAGAGTCGACGAAAAACCAGTGAAGGTCACCTCAGAATCACGTGACCCGAGAGATTCGCTGGTAAACTTCCTACAGGAGCTCAGAAGGGCCAAACAAAGCAGAGACTCCAGCTAGCAATCCGATGCATCGATGCCTTGCTCAAGGGCACGGTGAGAGCCGGACCAAGACGTTCAACACGAAATAATCAGATTCTCCACAATAAAAATTCGGTCCGAAGTTTCTGATGTTGAGTTTGAATCTCATTTATCCACAGAGGTCAGAGGTCGTTTAATTACTGATAACGCCCAGATCAGGGCGTGAAAGTTCCTCCCTCTGGTTCCACCAAACCCAATACGGTCCAGGCTGGTTCTGTTGTGCTGAGGCGTCCACCAGGTGGCGCAGTGCTAGATTCTCTTATTAAATTATTACGATTTCCAGTTTCCTGAAGGTGGAAACTTTTTCTCCCAGTTGGACCCAAATCTGGTTCCCTAAGGCTGCATCATTCACTTTGATCCAACTCCAGTCTGTCTGCTTAGTCAAAGTCCAGTTGGGCTGGTGAGGTGTGAACACTAACTGACCTCTGACCTCCAGAGTCTGGGTTCAGTTGAAGTGAATTCTGGTTCAGTTTCATATCTGAACGCCAAGCGGACCGCAGAACGCTCCAAAAGCAGGAAGTGGACTACAGCGCAGGGCATTCTGGGTAAATGCAACCAAAGCTAACGTACTAGCCTAGCGCTAGCAGCAGAAATGTCTCCTGGTCTTTAGCCAAAGACTAAAGAGAAATCCTCCAACACTAAAACCCGACGCCTCCATCTTGTTTCCATCTGGTGAAGAAGGAAGTTGCTCTCAGTGTCTTCAGAGGTTTTTGTGTCGTTTCCTTCAGTGGTTCTCGGTGCAGCGCCCCCACAGGCCAGGAGGGGAACAGCTTGGTTTGACTCAGAGCCACAGCAGCTGGAGGTGGAGCAGATGTTCTGGTTCCAGTAGAACCGGGTCGACCGGACCATCAGGAGGGGAAGACATCCTAAATTATTATTAATGTTCTCAAAATATCGTCAGACGGCAGCTGATTTCAGATCTGTAACGTTTGCTTGGATCTCCCATAGTATCCATGTTAACCTGCAGGCAGAAAAGCAGCTAAAGTCTCTGAAACGTTCAGTTTCTCACCAAGTTTCACTAGGTTCTGTTCTTTCCAGACTAGAAACTCATTTTAAACCCTAATGTGATGAATATTAGAAAGAATAGCAACAACATGGACGGACTGCAATGGAAACCATCACCAGGCTGAACTCAGGTTCCGTCCTGATGGAAACAGGAACTGATGAGGGCAGAAGTTGGTCGGGATTTCCTCCAGCAGGGGGCGCCAGCAGAGACGTTTCGGTTCATTAAATGATCCGTTTTCACAGTAACTCTGCGGTTCGGCTTTGTTTCCAGAAGAGGTCAGAACCTGTTGATGGGAGCTGAAGCGCGGCTCTGATCCAATCAGAGAGTCGAACCAGTACCTACCTCCAGACACCGGAGACCAACCTGCAGCTCCGCCAGGTGGGCGGGGTTAACGCGGCTGAGGATAAAACCCTGCGGCTGAACCCCAGCTCCAGCTCCTGGTTCTGCTCCTCCAGAGACCCCCGTCCTGCCAGCATGTTGCCCCCGCTGACGCTGAGCCTCCCCCGCAGCCCGGAGGCCAACACCACGGCGGCCGTGGACTGGACCCAGGTGAGTTCCGTTGATTTAATCAGGAGGTTTCATCAGATCGGTCCGTTTTCAATCACGTCTGCTCTAAGAGCTGCGAAATGACCTGGAAAAGGAGCAAAAAGTCCCATTATTTTAGTTGCATCTGGAAAAAGGAAGTTTTTCTATTTGATTATTGGAACTTCAAATTTTAATAGAAAATTCGGTCATTTTATTGCCTTAAATTGTGGATTTTTTCATATCTTTCTGTCGTTTGTATAGAAACTCTATAAACATGCAATGAGCTGTTTCTGGTTTTTATTTCTTTTCGTTTATTTTAGTAGTTTTAACGCGGTGGGGCGTGTGGGTCATTATGCCCTCCGCGCAGACTCACAGGCTCTGAATCCGGATGAAGTTATCAGGATTCCCAGGGAATCGAACCGGAACCGCTGAACCACTGCACCGCCAGCAGATTCTCCTCATAAATCCCTCAGAAAGTTCAGCTTCCAGGTGGATCCAGAAACTGGACTGAATGAAGCTGTTTTTGTAGAGTTATAGTCAGAAGTTAACAGCAGTAATTTGGATTATTAAAATAGGAAAAAAGATGCAGTTTATTCTTCAGTCATATTTTCACCATGTTATGCCTTCATTTAGAAATGTTACTAAATATTTTGCTGGAAAACAAAATCCTAAAATTAGCAAAGAAGCTAAATTTAATAGCAAATTTTTTATATTTAATTTTCTGACTGTATATTTAGTGTAATATTTAATATTTAATTTATTTAATCTATTTAAACATTTTGATCGCTAAATTTATGTTTACCTCGCCAACTTCATATTTAGTTGATGTTAATATTTTTGTGAGATGATCGGTTCTGCTCGGTTCTGCTCGGTTCTGCTCGGCTTGAACGTGTTGTTTTCCCCTGCAGGTGTACGAAGCCGTCCGGTGGATCCAGCTCATCATGGCCTCGTTCAGGTCGGTTCCGGTCCGGTCGGTTCCGGTCGGGTCCGGTCGGTTCCGGTCGGGTCCGGTCCGGTCGGGTCCGGCCTCCTCGGTGGTTTTCCTGTCTTTGTTCTCTGTTCAGTTTAAAATGACATTTATTTGTTTCTGCTTTGAAAACATTTCAAGAATGAAGAGATTTTAGGCTGAAACTGAGGAAAATAGTGTTTTTTTAAAAAACAGATAATTTTAGTTCTGGACTTCTTGATCCGGTTCTGGTTCTGGTTCTGGTTCGTCAAGTTGACGTTTCCATGGCGATGAACACAGTTTAGATTAAATGCAGAGGTAGATGAGAAGCAAAGGTCTTTAACAGGTTTTTAAATAAAACTACTTTATTTCAGTTTTTATATTTCATAGATTTGATTTAAAGTTTATAGTAAATTAGTTCAAAAAGCACAAAATGTGTAACTTACTGACAAAAAGACAAATTCCTCTGTGCAGACGTCAGTTTAGTTTATCTCAGCTCCATTTAGCTACACTTGGGTTAGCTTAGCTTGTCTTTAGCTTAGAAAATATTTTAAAAGAATCTGAAGATCTTAGCTAATTTCTTAGACTTTATTTCAGCTTTCAGTTGTTTCACCTTAAATTGTACATTTTATGCATGAAAACAGGAACAATTTCTACAACTGGCCTTTTAAAAGACATTTCCATTTTACAACTTTATTAGCTAATTTGGCCAAAATGACTCAGGAACAACTTTCTTGTGGAATGTGTTTCAGGCTGGTTGATAAATATTAAAATGTGTTTTTAATGCTCTGATAACAATTCAGTCACTTTTAAACATTTTCTCTGGATATTTGCAGCATCCTTGGTTCCGGCTCCATCATCTCCCTGATTATTCCCAGACTGGGTCAGACGCCCGAGGTCAGTCCCATCGTATGGTGCGTCCGGCTGTGCCTCAGGGGTCAGAGGTCAGGTGTCTGACTGCTGCTGTCCTGTCTGCAGCTGCAGCCTCTGTTCCAGCTGAGCGTGGCCGACCTGCTGCTCGCCGCCTGCTGGCTGATCGGCGCCGTCCTCTACTCTCAGCGCTGCGACCACCTGAGCGTGCTCTGCTACAACCTGCACACCGTGGAGCAGGTAACGGCCGCGCCGCCGCTCTGGGGAATTTGAGGGCTTTCCGTGAGTTTTATCAGGAAGTGGCTCCTTTTTCCTCCTCAAAGCCTTCACTGTTAGAAAATCTCAGCTTCCTCAAACGTCGCAGAGAAACTGCAGCCTGGACACGAACAGCAACAGAAACACACGGCGGGGGATTCAACTCAAAAATTCTGTTTGGTTTCAAGGGAAGATGAGGAGAAAACCTTCATGGTCTCTAACTTATCTGTGAAAAACACATGGAAACCTGCAAAGGAACCAAACAATTTTAAAATCAATTGAATTCAGTTAATTTCTTTGGTGCCAATTCACAGCATCTTATAGGGAGAGAAAAAACCTCAGAAATCATAAAGTTAAATTAAGGCTATTGTTGTGATAATGATAAAGATTAAGATTAAAAAAATGACTATATTACTTATATTTAGGTAACTGAACCACAAACACAAATATTGTTCTTAGAAAAACATTTCAAACGATCCTTCAGGACTCTGCTTACATAAAAATAAAAATGTGATTCATGTCACTAAACTAAGAGGAAGTTTATTGATGCCCTCCTGGAACAAACAATGAAAAAACAACATTTATTTATTATTTATCATCAGCAACTGAAATTCATCCTAACAGTGGATCAAAATTTATCATTTATAACAAACAATAAATGGTATGACAGATTCTCATCCCTAAGTTGAAATAATGCAAATCGGAGAAAAGATCAGGTCAGCCAAACGTAAAAATAAAGTTTAAAGTGAATAAAACTGATTCAGATTCAGTGTTTTTCTCATATTAAAGTGTAAACGTTCTGATTTTAGCTTTAACAGTTCCTCTGAAAGTAAAGTTAGTGTCTTCTGTTTTCAGGTTTATTTTTGACAGCAGGAGCTGAACTGGAAGCTGCAGTCTGGGGGTTTTCCCACCGCAGCAGCAGCAGCAGTTTGAGTTTTATGTGTTAAACCCAACACATACATCCTGAGAGGTCAATAGTCAGTCACAAAGGCAGCGTGGGTAGATCACATGACACGAACACGTCAGCCCGTCACTTAAAAACAAAGCACCCGGTTGGCCTTACCAGTTAGTGGCGGTAATGTTCCCTTTACCTGTTTGCCAACCGCCATTATAACAAAGAAGAAGAAGGAGAATTCTAACGCTTAGGCCACTGCGCATGCGTAAACTACGGCGCTAAGCGCAGTCAAGCTAGCTAGATAACGAGTTTTCTCCAATTTCTATCCCTCGGTTTTTCTCTTAAACTTAAAAAGGGAATAAAAATAAGTACGGGAGACGAACCAAGTAAGAAGACAAAACTTAATACTTTAAATATATAAATACAGTTATGTTCTGCGTGTAGTACGTAGTTCGTTTCGACTCGGTCCTGTTGGAAGAAGCTCGCATGCTGAGTCCGTTTGGCCTTTACTTGCTGGCTTGTTCCTCCATTTTGTCCTGATTCGTTGCTCGTTGGTAAAACCGGGTTTGACCTGAGTCTGGGACCGGCGGTTCCTCTTTCCGCTCCGGTATTTCGCGGTTTGGGTTTTGATGCTGATGTGAAACCCAGAGCGCTTTCAAAGCCATGACGTCATTTTCACTTCACGTGATACATTTCCAAGCTAGAAAGCGAGCGGGACAACAGAACCTGAACTGGACCTTTAGGACAGAAGCGGGCTCAGGAGGATGTGGCGCGTCGTCACAACTTCATCTGCGTTAACGTTCTGATCCGATCCGGCCCGTTTGGCTCCGACAACCAGAACTCATCCTGAACTGGGTCACTGAGGAGGAAATGGAGCAGCAGAACCAGGACACAAAAACACGACTGACCTACATCTATTGTCCGTTTGAGCTGCTGGTTTAACCCGTTACTGTCAGAACCAGACGGACCGTTTTGTTCTGTTTCAGGTTCTGTACATGGCGTCCTTCTTCTTCACGCTGAACTACGTGTGGAACCTTTACACGCTGACCAGAGAGAAGTTCAACAGCTGCTTCAGCGGCTACTCCATACAGGTAGCCATGTTTATATGGCAGCCATGTTGAATGGCAGCCATGTTGAATGGCAGCCATGTTCATATGGCAGCCATGTTCATATGGCAGCCATGTTGAATGGCAGCCATGTTCATATGGCAGCCATGTTGAATGGCAGCCATGTTGAATGGCAGCCATGTTGAAAGGCAGCCATGTTGAAAGGCAGCCATGTTGAAAGGCAGCCATGCCGAGCGACAGCCATGTTGAAAGGTAGCCATGTTCATATGGCAGCCATGTTGAATGGCAGCCATGTTCATATGGCAGCCATGTTGAATGGCAGCCATGTTGAATGGCAGCCATGTTGAAAGGCAGCCATGTTGAAAGGCAGCCATGTTGAAAGGCAGCCATGCCGAGCGACAGCCATGTTGAAAGGTAGCCATGTTCATATGGCAGCCATGTTGAATGGCAGCCATGTTCATATGGCAGCCATGTTGAAAGGTAGCCATGTTCATATGGCAGCCATGTTGAATGGCAGCCATGTTGAATGGCAGCCATGTTGAATGGCAGCCATGTTGAATGGCAGCCATGTTGAATGGCAGCCATGTTGAATGGCAGCCTGTTGAAAGGCAGCTCCTCAGGACTGTCATTTAACATCCATTAAGCAGCTGAACCCAGAAGCTTTTATTTGATTTTCTGTAAATCTTAAACTCTTTTCTATCTTCTTCTGTTTGAAGTGAAATCAGAGCTCTCTGCTTCTATGGAAGGCCATTTCTGCCATGAAAGAAAAAAATAAGAGCCCAACAGGAAGTCATAATTTTAGGTTTTAAAGTTGAGATACTGGATATTCCATAACAATTTAGTTTAACATGTTTTATCTAAACATTATGTTAGCTTTGCTCAACTCATTCATATTGACATAGAGTAGCTTTATGTTAAGTTGTCTTTCTATTCCTTAAATAATATTAAAAGAAAAGTTTGTAAATGTCTCAGCTTGGCTTGTTTAGCCTTTAGGAAGAGGATTTCTGAAGCTACGATTTTCATAAGAAGTGTTATTATGAAAGAAGCAAACAGCCGACCGCTAAACATCTGCTGGTTCCTGGATGAGGTTCTGATTCTTGGCATCTTTTCTGTCCTCAGTTTTCCAACACGGTGTCGCTGAAAGCTAAAATGATTGCAGTGTTGTCGAGGTGAGAGCAGGCTGAGACCAGCAGCAGGTGAGCCTGGACCGATCTGGCCCCGCTGACCCGTTTCTCCCGTTTCAGTCTGGTTCCGGTGCTGCTCATGGTCCCGGTCTTCGTCCAAGGGAACGTGGGCCACTGCCAGGTGAACTTCAGCGAGCCGTACAGGTGAGGACTCGCCTGAGGCCGGTCAGCGCGGCGGCGCTGTGCTCGGGGCTGACGCCGCTGTGCTGTGAGCAGGTGCCTGCTGATGCACACCGGCGCGTTGTTCCTGCGGCCGGGGCGGCAGCCGCTCAGCCGCAGCTGCAGCTTCCTGCACACCTACCAGATCGGAGTCTTCCTCAGCAGCTTCCTCGTCACCCTGCTGGGCATCACGGTGAGCTGAGGGGTAAACTCTGTCTCCCGCTTCATTTACCCTGTTAGTGACGGCAACCTGACCTCTGACCCGCTTCCTGACCCGTCCACTCAGGTCTCAAGATGTTTGTTTTGGATTGGCTGTACTGAAACCCGTTTCCTTGTGCTTCTGTACGATGACGATAAAGGCCGGTTTTGGTTCTGGTTCTGGTTCCAGGTTCTGGTGGTCAAGGCGCGGTGCGTCTACCGGCGGGCGGTAACCTCCAGCGGTTACCTAGGCAACGAGCAGCGGGCCTTGTTCCGGGTGATGGACCTGCGGATGCTGCTGTACCCGCTGGTGTTCGTGTTCTGCTGGGGTCCAGGTGTGTTCCGGTTCTGATCCGTGACACTCGCCGCTCAGCGTGGCGGTTGCTAGGGGCAACAGCGTCTCGTTCACTCTGTGCGTTCTGTTTCAGCCGTGGCGCTGGCGTTCCTGCGTGTGGCGAAGCCGTCAACGGGTCACGGCGTGGCGGGCGTCTGCCTCTACATATCTGAGGTCAGCACTCTGCGCCGATCGGGTCGCTCCGGGCCGATCGGGTCGCTCCGGGCCGATCGGGTCGCTCCGGGTCACTCCGGGCCGATCGGGTCGCTCCGGGCCGATCGGGTCGGTCCGGGCCGACGCCTGGAGCGCCGACTGATCTGGCTAATCCAGTGGTGTTTTGCTGATTTTCCATCATGTTATATTTATTGCTCTTCAGAAATGTACCGTTAGTCCTCTGATCTCCATGGCAACCATCCAGCGGTTAGAACACCTGGGTGGGTCTAGCCCCGCCTCTGAGGCGCAGCTCCTCCCCCACTCAGCTCCTTCAGACTAGCCAGCAGCTACTAGCAAACAGCTGCTGAGCTCATGATAGGAGCTGCTGCTCAGAGAGCGCTGGTGGAAACATTAAAGGGTTAATAGAGGAGCCATGTTGGATGACTTCCTGGAGGCGGAGCTTCAGAAAGAGCAGGAGCTTCTTAAAGAGACAGAGGCCCAATTTCAAGGCGCTAAATCAGGAAGCCAATTTTCCTTTAAGTCATTTTTAATAACATTTCAATGACAACTTGAAAAACATAAAACTGCAAAGTTTAAATGAATTGTTGGTAAAATCCAGATGTTTGGTTGAGGAAGTTTTGCTTTCTGAGAAAAGTGAAAAAAACTAAAATGTTTCTCATCAAACACTGTAAATAATGATTGGAACAGAAAACTGAACGTTTTCAGCCGGAGCTTCTTAAAGGCACAGAGACCCAATTTCAAGAAGTTGAATCAGGAAGTCAAATTGATTTCAAGTCATATTTGATATTTTTATCATTTTTATGGCAACAGAAGGTGACATGGTTAGAAAGTGAAAACACCTGATGCCGCCTCTTTAAGGTCACTTTGTGTTGTTTTCGTTCCTGTTTCTGTTCTTAAAGTGACGGTGTGTATTTTCCAGGCCTTCACTTCGGCCTCTCAGGGTTTCCTCAACTGTCTGGTGTACGGCTGGACGCGCCTGCACCTCCGCCGCGCCGGCCTGTCCGTCTTCTCCAGAGACGTGGACACGCAGACGCCGCTGCTGCGCTCCCAGCACACCAGGAGCTATCTCACCTGAGGCGGCGAAAGGCTCAGCAGCGGGTGGGGGTGGGGGCTTTTCTGCTGCTTTCTGCCACAGAGACTAGAGGCGTTAACTTTCGCTTTCCACCGGAGGAAAAACTCCGCGGCTGCATCTTCCACCTCTGGTCCTGAACCAGCGAGGCGAGAAAAGAGGAAGAGGAAGAGCGAAGGGGGGTTGAGAATGGCTGCTCAGTCGGCGCTCTGTCAGCGACCTCTGACCTCAGGAAGTGAAATCATCAGTTTGGGCTGGAAAGCTTTTATTTTGATGTTTTTCAGCTAATAAAGTTGCTTCAGTGATCAGAAATCATCTGAAAGGTTTTTACAAACGGGTTTAAATTTAGATTTTTAATCGTTTCATTTATTTTGCAGGTTTTCTTTCTGAAAGTTGGCAGAATAAATAAAAATTACAATTATTAAGTTTTAAAGAAATTATTGACGCGACACAAGAAAAAAATGTGAACTGGAAAAAAACTAAAAATAAAATTTATTCTGAATTTATTTTCACACTCTTTCAACTTATATTACAATTTAATTATTATGTTTTTACCACTTTATTATTTGATTCTACTGTTACGGCTTTCTCGTATTATTTTGTTTTATTTTAACTTTATTCTCTAATTATGACATTATGCTCATAAAATGATCACTTTATTTATGTAATTTAAAGAAAAGTTGCATTTATTTTTCACCTTTTCTTTACATCTTGTCATTTTTATGTTTCAGAACTAATAAAAATTACAAAACTTATTGATGGAAAACAGATTAAAAAAATCAAATGAACTGTAAAAAGTCAAACTCGTCGTTGGTTAAAGATGAAACATCAGACGGAGTTCAGATGCTTATCGTTGCATAAACAGTCGGTGAAGACGGATATTATCCCCCGATCTCTGTTGGTTCTGTCCGTCTGGCCCCGGGCCGACCGGAACCAGAGTCCCTTCGCTCTACCTGCCGGCCAGGTGAGCCACACCGGCCCCCTCAGGTCCAGCAGAGCTCTGTGGGAATACCTCTGAGCTTAGGTTTGTGTGGATCAGAGAAAATTCAACAAGATCAAAATGTTTGTTTTTAAAGTGAAGTTGAGTCAGAGGATGGAAATCTGGCTGTAGCCGGAGTCACAGGCCCTGTGGGCCCCGGGGGGGCCCGGGGGGCCCCTCTTGGACCAGGAGCTGAGTACTTTCCAGAACACAAGCTGATCAGAACCGGAACATGTTTTGGTTCTGAACCAGCAGGTGATCAACTTCTGTTGCTTTGCGCCCTCTAGTGGAATAAAAATGACACAACACGTTCAGGCTTCATGTTTATTGTCAGAGAAATGATGGAAAATTCACTGATTCATGATGTTGTTACAGGCGTCGTGGCAGTTCTGCCCGAACAGCCGGTAGTTCGGGCCTCCGGCTCCAACGAGGTTCGACACCGTTTTGGTTCCCCTGAAGTTCTTGGACTGGATGACCTGCAGACAGGAAGCGGGTCCATCATGAAACAGTTTCCGGAAGGAAACTTCCGCTTCTGTGGCGCTGATCGCTCATGACGTCACGGTCACCCGGATGTTCGGACAAACAAAGCGCCAACAGAATGGCGACCTGTGAAGAGCGTGATGTGGGGAGGCGAGGACGTCCCGGAGCTCCGTCTCAAGATTCTCCGATACAGAAGCTCAGTGAGGACAAACTTACACGACGGTTGAAGGCGGAGGAGCGGAAAGAGGCCAGCGCTGCTAACTTATCTGGGCCTTACCAAGTTCCCGCTCGGCTCCGGAATCGCCTCGGTGTTGCTAAAGATATCGATTCATTAATGGCTCGCAGTTAATTTTTCCAGTTAAATATCAGTTGAGAAAAGTCTGACTCGGTTGGAGAGCAGCGGTCGGTCACCATCTCGGCTCAGTGTCATTAAACACCTGCGCATTAAATCCCACATATTAATAACGAATCAGCTTAGCGCTCGTTTGTCCGAAACTAAAATGGCGGCGATGCCAAAGACATGGACTTTTCCATAACACGGTCAGGAACCGAGCGAGTTGGAGATGCTGCTGGTCAGTGGTGTTTAATGGTTTGACAGGAAAGCTGGAAACAAACAGCTTAAGGCGGGAAAATGGGCAACTTTTCACAAAAACAAACTCAGGTTTAGTGACATCAGACGGTGAAACGGCAGAAACCTTCCAATCAACTCAATGAACTGTGTGGAGCAGAAAGTTGTATAATTTAAGTACTCTAGTGATGTGCCATAAATGTCTTATAGTTGGAAGAAACATGCAGCTATTCCACAGTCGCTGGTCTCAAAAACCAGTCCAAACTGGTTCTGGACTGGGGAAAGTCAGGCTTCTAGACCTCAACTTCAGCCAACAGTTGGATCCCAGAAAACCAACCAGTCTAAACTACGTTTACCAGTCCTGCTGTGGTCTTTAACCACCACCGAACACTTGGTGGCGCTGTTGTACGTCAGATGTTTGGTGTGTTTGCTGCTCACCTCCCAGTTGGAGCTCATGTGTCGAGCGTCGGTCACCACCGTCTGAGAGGAAACCCCGAATTCTCTCCCTTTATGGATCAACCACCGAGATCCGTCAGCCAGAGTCACTCTGCAGAGAAACCACAGCACCTCTGAAGGCTACAGAGACGCCATTTTGAAGGTTACAGAGCCGCCATTTTGTCTGCTAGCCATCCGCTAGGACCTTCTCAGAGAAGTAAACTAAGATCAAAGAGAACCATGTATTTGGGTTGATGCTAAAAATGCCTAAACTCTCTTTAATGTGTAATTTACCTCTGATTGCTGTGACTAACTTCACCACAAGGTGGCGGTACTTAATCGATACCGGCCCTTTAACTCCTGAAACATTAAAAAGACACCAGAGAGAAAAACGGATCTGTCACGTTCCTCATCGACCTGCAGCTGTTTGGATCACAGTTCTGACCCGAACAGATCAGAACCGGATCCAACAGCTCAAACCGGGTTTAAATTACAGACCAGGAGCTCTCAGGATCAGTTACCATGACGACGCAGATGGTAACTGCGTCATCCCTACATTATGTCACCAGCTGACCTTTGAACCCACCTTAGGACAGATACATGGGTGGATGGGCCACAACTTTCTGCACAGAAACAAAACTGAAGGTGTAATCTATGGACCTAAAGAGGAACGATCTAGAGTTATAGATCTGGAGTTATAGATCTGGAGTTATGGATCTGGAGTTATAGATCTAGAGTTATAGATCTGGAGTTATGGATCTAGAGTTATAGATCTGGAGTTATGGATCTGGAGTTATGGATCTGGAGTTATAGATCTGGAGTTATGGATCTGGAGTTATGGATCTGGAGTTATAGATCTAGAGTTATAGATCTGGAGTTATAGATCTGGAGTTATGGATCTGGAGTTATGGATCTAGAGTTATAGATCTGGAGTTATAGATCTAGAGTTATAGATCTGGAGTTATAGATCTAGAGTTATAGATCTGGAGTTATAGATCTGGAGTTATGGATGTAGCGTTATAGATCTGGAGATATGGATCTAGAGTTATAGATCTAGCGTTATAGATCTGGAGTTATAGATCTGGAGTTATGGATCTGGAGTTATGGATCTGGAGTTATGGATCTGGAGTTATAGATCTAGAGTTATAGATCTGGAGTTATGGATCTGGAGTTATGGATCTGGAGTTATGGATCTAGAGTTATAGATCTAGCGTTATAGATCTGGAGTTATAGATCTGGAGTTATGGATCTGGAGTTATGGATCTGGAGTTATAGATCTGGAGTTATAGATCTGGAGTTATAGATCTGGAGTTATGGATCTGGAGTTATAGATCTGGAGTTATGGATCTGGAGTTATAGATCTGGAGTTATAGATTTAGAGTTATAGATTTAGAGTTATAGATTTAGAGTTATAGATTTAGAGTTATAGATCTGGAGTTATGGATCTGGAGTTATGGATCTGGAGTTATGGATCTGGAGTTATAGATCTAGAGTTATAGATCTGGAGTTATGGATCTGGAGTTATAGATCTAGAGTTATGGATCTGGAGTTATGGATCTGGAGTTATAGATCTAGAGTCAGCTTCGGTTCTTCCAGCTGGAAACTAGATCTCAGAACGTTTCCAGGATTAAAGATGTTCTGCATCCAGAAGTACTTTGGTAGGTTCTGGTGTTTTGCTGGGTCCAGTTCTTGACCCGGGTTTATTGCTGGGTCCAGTTCTTGACCCGGGTTTATTGCTGGGTCCAGTTCTTGACCCGGTGATGTTTCCTCGCTGCTCAGACCTCCAGCGTCTCTCCAGGCTCTTTGCTAATGTTTCCATTTATCAGATTTCAGTTTCACTGACCGAACTCCACAGTGGCTGATGATTCCAAGTGTGACAGGAAGGTTCCCCAGCGGCCGCCGCATCGCCTCGGCCAGGTGGACCCGCTTGTTGTAGAGGTCGGTCAGGTCGGAACCGGACAGGTCGTACCTGAGGTTGCCGGTGGATCCTGTCGGGGGAAAAACAGTCAGTCAGGCTGCAAACCGCGGAGCGGCTCTGACGGCGCCTCACCTCCAGACGACGACTCCACAGAACCGGCCAGCAGAACCAGAGCAGCCGAACCCAGCAGAACTTTACAGAACATCATGGTGGACGGGTCTGTGGCCAGAGGTCCGGCCCAGCTTATAAGGAGTCCAGAACCTCCTCCCACTCGGCGCTCACATGCTGGGCTTTTCCACTGCAGATTTCATCACACAGGCTGAAAGTCCAACAGGCAGAAAAACACGACCCGGTTCTACAGAACCACCTCTAAGGAACGAACGGCAGCCTGTTGGGTCATCCAGCCATGACAGGGAAAACGGTTCATCTTTCAGTTTCATCTTATTCGTTTATTATGTCAGGTTCCACTAAAGTTTTACTTTGAAAACTAGTTTGTCTAAAAATGTTTTGGCTATAAGCTAAATATTTAGCATGCTAACTAAGAATTCAGTTAAGCTAAATATTTAGCATGCTAACTAAGAATTCAGTTAAGCTAAATATTTAGCTTCTTAACTACATTTTATTTACAAACTAAGTATTTAGCTAAAGGATCCAGCTTCTTTAGCTTTTGGCTAAATATTTAGCTTCTTACTAGCCAACTATTTAGTTAGGAAACTAAAAATGTTGTATGGAGTTTAATATTTAGCTTGGCTAAATATTTGATTTGTATATGAAACTTATTTGGTTTTAAATTCATTTTATAAATGAATGAATAACATGACTTTGCTGAATGAACATCTGTGTTTTTCTGTCATGTCAGGCTGAATAATCCAGATTATTTCTGTTCAGTTTAAACTAATTTAGCATAAATCTGCTGTAGGTTTGGGTTGCAGTTCCTTTCCTGTCCACTAGAGGGACACATTCAGCAGCAGAGGCCTAATCCACCTTAATCTCAGTTTTTGCTGTTTTCTCGTGTCTCTGCTGTTAAAGAAACATGAAATGTGTTTGTACTCGTCAGCTGAGTGATGATATCCGACATCTGTTCCGGTTCTGTTCTGGTCCGGTTCTGTTCTGGTTCTGTTCCGGTTCTGTTCTGGTTCTGCTCCGGTTCTGAGCAGCTTTCGGAGTTAAACTTTGGTTAGATGTTGTAAGTGGAGAAGTTCCTGATGTGCTGCCAAAGCAAAGAGGTGAAATGATCAGATCTGCTCAGACCTTCAGCCTGGAACATTTACTCTTTTCTTTAACATCAAAGGTTTTCTCAGGTAAACAAGTTCATGATGAAACTTGCAGGTTTGACCTTTTGTTGCTTTTAAAAATCCTTTATTATCAGCAAAATTTGGCTTTTTTGGCCAAACCTTTCATGATGAAGTGAAAACTGATTTCTACAAAATAAAGACAATAAAAGGAAAATATTTTATACTGTCTAAATATGTCACCAGTTCATATTCATGGTTCTATTTTCCCACAGGAAGTTCCTGGTTGAGCAGCTTCCTGTCCTCAGCTGTACAACAGGAAGTGGTCCTGACGGCGGGGAGCCAGGACTTCCTGTTCGCCGAAGAGGCTGGAGCTGCTGGAGCGGACGCCGCCGACGACGGGGAGGTAGGAGTGATGGAGGATGGGCAGCTGCATGGAGAGCCGGCGCCGGACGCTGCAGAACCACACAGAACCACACAGAACCTGTCCTGTAAGCACTGATCATGAGGAACGTCTGAACTTTCCCCCCTCTGTCGCCTGGTGCTTCCTGCACATGCAGCTTCTGATTTGCTGCTTTTCTGAAACGCTGTTCACTGATTGGTCACAATTTTATTTGTTTTTGGGATAAAAATTGTATTTGTTTAATTGAAAGTGAAAATATTTGTGGTATATTTGATCTAAGCTGTTGGTCAAATTCAGTCAGTTTCAGTCGTGTTTATTTTAGGACAGTTAAAGTTTGTATTTTCAGAGAAACAGGAAACAGCAGCAGATATCAGGAGAAACGTTTTCAATAAACACGCCACCCTGAGGAACACCGGCTCCAAGCAGCTCAGTGAGCGTTGTCATGACGATGATGACGCTGCACTCACCGCTCTGGGGAGTTGATGTCCTCAGCTGGAGGTCTCGCCGTGCTGACCTGAGCGTCGTGAGTCACAGTCGCCGCTCCACATCCTGAAGGAAACGTAAGAAACTCGGGTTACCCGCAGAAACGCGGCTTCCTGTGGGCGAGCGCGCGGCTGTTACCCGTTTCCTCCCGCAGCGAGGCAGAAAGCTCCATGGCGATGGTTTCGATCTGGACGTCCAGCTGTGGAAACCAGAGGAGACGCGGTTACCTGGAGGCTTCAGCTGTTCACCTGCAGCGCCTCACCTGGGCGCTTTGACTCCTCAGGTCCTGGTTCCTCCTCCTCAGACGCTCAACGCCCGATTCCTCTGCAGCGTCAGCCTGCTGCAGCTCCGGCACCTGCTGCAGCTCCGGCACCTGCTGCAGCTCCGGCACCTGCTGCAGCTCCGACACCTGCTGCAGCTCCGACACCCGCTGCAGCTCCGGCACCTGCTGCAGCTCCGGCACCTGCTGCAGCTCCCCGCTGCTGCTGCTGCTGCTGCTGCTGCTCAGCAAGCAGCGAACCTGGAAACAAAAGGTTAAGAAAATCTGGCAGCAGGATGAAGCTGAAGCCCGGAGAAAACAGCAACAGTTAGAAACCTCAAACCGAAACCAGGAGCGCGTTAGCATCAGCTTCCAGTAGCAGCTTAGCATTAGCGGAACTATTGGGTATGGTTAGCATTTAGCATTAGCTTCAGCTAATTGGTGTAGCGGTTTAGCAGTAGCGTAAGCTGCCCATGATTAGCGCGTTGGGCTAACGCAGCTAGCTGTAGTCACCTGAGGCGCGAACAGGCCATTGAGGATGAAGAGGTTGCAGCTGAGGATGAGGATGCTGCACAGACAGAACTGGGCTGCGGGGTCGCTGGAGGTCAGCAGCGACCCCGCCGCTGCGGACGCGCTGAACCCGGTGAGGGCGAACATGCTGGCAGCGAGGAGCTTCCCGCTGGCCGCCGGCGCCGCGGCGTCCGCGGCCCGGACGTTCCAGGCCAGGAAGCAGCCCAGACCCTGAGGAGGAACCAGCGGGTTACTTTAATCTGTTGCCATGGAAACGGTCTGCCGTCGCGGCTGCACGGGGTTCCGACCAGCAGGGGAGCTTTGTATCCGCAGACGGCGGTGAGCCACAGCTCCATGTTGGCGCTGCTGCAGCGTTCAGAGAACGACCGAACCACGACGTCCGGACCGGCCCAGTCCTGAGGAAAAGACCGGCAGTAACTTTAGATGAATATCCAGTTTGCCTCCCGCATCCTGAGCTGCTTACTAACTCAGCATTCAGCTTCAAACGAAATGTTTAGCTTTCTAATGAAATATTTAAACTAACATTTCTAAATGGATGAAAACTAAACTCTCCTGTTTCTCAACTTTCAGGTTAAATGACAGTGAAGCGTCTGAAGATGTCCAGAGGTTCTGGTGCCTCTGGACCGGGCCAGGACCGGTCCGGAGGCTCCTCACCTCCAGCCGGTGCTGCAGAACCTCCTGTCTGAGCGGGTCCAGGATCTGCCAGGAGGTCAGAACCAGCAGGTCCAACAGGAGGATCCAGAGCTGAACGCGGCCCGTTTCCTGCAGCTGGTTCTGGTTCTGGAAGCACAGAGAGGTCGGCATTCCCTCTGACCCGCCGGACCCGGAGCGGTCTTACCTTCAGCCGGACGCTGCAGACGGAGTAGACCCTCCAGGTTCTGGTGAGCAGCGCCGCCAAGCCCACAGTGTGACCCAGCGACAGAGTCCACAGACGAACCTGCAGCACAGCAACCAGGGGTTCTGGTTCTGGTTCTGGTTCTGGGTTTTCATTGTAGTTTAGCTCTGTTACGTTGTGTCTAACTCAGAGTTGCTGGTTTCATTGAATGTATTTGATGAACTTTGTTCTTCATCTGTGTGGATCTGAAATCCTCAGTTTGTCCTGATAAAACTAGGAAACTGCAATACAGTGAAAAGTTTTTATTTCATCATATGTGATCATTGCTCAGCTTTAGTAGCTTTTTTATGTTCTGGTTAATTTTTACCTGCAGAATTCAAGAAGGTCAAAGTATTGAGATTAATTATTAATAAGATGAAAAACTTTCTCAAAATAGATTCACTTATCACTGAACAACCAATAATTATGCTATTAGCGATTAGCGATTAGCAGCAGGTGTAATTAGCCGACAGCTGCAGCAGACAAACAGTTTGAACCTTTGAGAATCAGAAGGTTCATTATTCACCGTTTGTTAAACCAGCTGCTTCCTGGTACAGTTTTACTGGTTTCTCTTAAAATGTTTCATCAACCTGAGTTTGTTTCTCTTTAGTCAACTTGAATAACCTGGTTCTGGTTCTGGTTCTGGTTCTGGACTCACAGAGCAGAACATCTCCAGCGTCGGGCCCGGCAGCGAGGTCCGGTCCAGGCCGGAGAACAGGACCGAGGCGGAGGACAGCAGGAGGCCCAGCAGCAGCAGCTCGTCCTGGGGAGAAGCTCCGCGCCGCCGGGGCCTGGAACCAGACGGACAGCTGAGTTCTGGGAGGTTCTACTGGACCCAGAACCGGACCTGGACCCACCAGCGCCAGCGGCCGATGGTGATGATGCAGAGGACCGTCAGGGTGATGAAGATGGTTCCGGCAGCGGCCGCCGATACGACGCAGTAGAGGAGGAGGCCGACCCGGAGGTGCTGCTGCCGGACCAGAGTCTGGTCTCTGGCCGGTCCGGGACCTGCAGAACAGAACCGGGTCAGTTTGGACCCGCTCATCCGCCAACGGGACCAGGAACCCGCAGCGACCCGGAAACATTCATCTGAATTTAGAGAAGAATTCTGCAGTTTTGTTTTATTTTACCTTTAATAATAATGAGTTTGTGTTGTTGTGCCTCATGTCTGTGGGGAACCTGCTGCCATCAACCAGTTATAATAATCTATATTCAAACCAGTTATAATAATCTATATTCAAACCAGTTATAATAATCTATATTCAAACCAGTTATAATAATCTATATCCAAACCAGTTATAATAATCTATATTCAGACCAGTTATAATAATCTATATTCAAACCAGTTATAATAATCTATATTCAAACCAGTTATAATAATCTGTATTCAAACCAGTTATAATAATCTATATCCACCAGCAGAAAGAGGTTCAGCTTTTCCAGGCCGAGGCAGCAAGAACCAGGATTAAGAAAATGTTCCGTCGTTTACGTTTGAAAGAAATGCATTTCATAAGTGAAACTTTGAAAAACTTCTCAAACAATAAGTTGATTGTTGAAGCAACATTCATGAGGTTTGCATAATAATAATAATACCAAACATTTGTGCAAACATGGATGTTCTTTTAAAATTCTCCTGGAAACATTTTTCCTGCAAATAATTTTGAAAAAAAAAAAGTTTTTTTTCTTTCTAATAAATTTTTGAAAACGATTTTATGGGTGCTGCAAAGACACGTCCGTTTGTCTGAATGGATGTTAGCGACAGCGTTTCTGTTGGCCGCTGTTTAACAAGGGCAACATGTCGAAACGTGGAAAAATAAAACTCTGAGAAAAAACAGCAAACTGTGTCCATGTGCTGCTGCACAAAGTGTTTTTACATCCAGAAGTTCTGACATCTTTGAAAGAAAAATGGACACATTTCTTCACATTTTTGGGACTGTTTTCTCTCCGTAGATCAAGCTGAGCTACGGAGGCGCAGAGAGGAGCTGTCCTGACCTTTGAACCTGAGCAGCTGGTTCAGGACTCGGACCTGCTGGTGACTCGTGTTGAACTCGCCCACCAGAACTCCGCTGTCCCCTGAGGACAAACAGGCAGAGCTGAGCATCGGTGCGGCGCCGGAACCGGAACCGGAACCGGGTCGGCTCTCCTCACCCTGAAACTGGATCAGCTCGATCACCGTCATTCTCTCGCCATTCCGGAAGGAAAGCGGACCCTGGGCAGAGACGGACAGGAGAAGGCCCGTTGGACCGGTTCCGGTCAGACCATCATGTTCTTTAAGATTTATATATTTAGCCATTCTGCTAACTTTGAAAATGTTTAGCATAATCAACTTTCCCAAAATTATTTTCCAGATCAATTCTAAAGCGCTAATTTAATGGGTATTTGTTAAACCTGAATTAAGTTCTACGTTTCCTTGGTGTTGCATCCAGGTTAGCTCCTGCTAATTACTATGCTGTTGCTCTTTAGCGTTTCTGCTAGTTGCTGTGATTTAGCATTTTAGCGGTGCCTTCTGCTGAGCTATTTTGGTAAAGAACAACGCTGATAAAATCAACCTGTGGCGCTTTACTGTTACCATATGCTAAGCACTTCGCTTATGCTAATTGCCATGCAGGTGTTTCACGTTAGCATTAACTTTTGCTTTTTTAATGAGTGTGTATAGTTCTAATTGCAACGTGGGGTTAGCTTTAGCATTAGCTTTCATTAAATGCTATGTGCGGATAGCAGTTTAGCATTAGCTTCCACTAATTATTTTGGGGTAGCAAAGCTAGCTGTTTAGTTAGCGGTGCCCACCACTGCAGAACTGGTACAGGTGGACGATGAAGGAAGCAGAGGGAGCCTGTCGCTGTGTTTCAGGTGTGTGTCCTTACCGTTACTCCTTCAAACTGTGTGCTCTTCACGGCCTCCAGCAGCATCTTCCCCTCCTCTTCCTCACCAACAGAGATGTTCCTCAGAGAGCCCAACTTTCTCCTGAGCTTCGCCGCCTCCTTCACCTGAACCAGAACCCGGGCGGCGACCCAGACCGCATCATAGGCGAAGGCGTGGAGGGGGTTGACCTCTGACCCCTCCTGGCTCAGCTGCTTCAGGTACGACTCCAGGTACTCCTGAGGAGTCTGTGGACGGGATAAACCTTTAACCTGGAGCTAGCAGGGCCAGGAAGCGCAGAGCAGAAAGGTTCTGACCCGTCCAGAGACTCCAGGCGTGTTGGTGCTGCTGAGCTGTCTGACCCGCAGCCTGAAGGATCCGTCCGCCGCCGTTAGCAGGCTGCTAGCAGAGCAGCTGGAGGGCTGCCATCCCAGCCTCCACCCAGAAGGTCGTCCAGCAGCCAGAATCCACTGGTACCGCGGTCCGAACAGGCCCAGTCTGAACGCCTGAACACAGCCACAGGGTCCAGATGTTCTGCTTACCGCCAGCATGTTGCTGAGGTTAGATGAGAATTAGCCTCAGACATTTAGCCTGCTGAATTTCAAGATGGACGCCGCTTTTTAATCAATTACTGCCATAAAAGGTTCCCATTTTAAAAGGTTCCCCATTTTAATAGGTTCCCATTTTAAAAGGTTCCCATTTTAAAAGGTTCCCATTTTAAAAGGTCCCCCATTTTAAAAGGTTCCCATTTTAAAAGGTTCCCCATTTTAATTGGTTCCCATTTTAAAAGGTTCCCCATTTTAATAGGTTCCCCATTTTAAAAGGTTCTCCATTTTAACAGGTTCCCATTTTAAAAGGTTCCCATTTTAAAAGGTCCCCCATTTTAAAAGGTTCCCCATTTTAATAGGTTCCCCATTTTAAAAGGTTCCCATTTTAATAGGTTCTCCATTTTAATAGGTTCCCATTTTAAAAGGTTCCCATTTTAAAAGGTCCCCCATTTTAAAAGGTTCTCCATTTTAAAAGGTTCCCATTTTAAAAGGTTCTCCATTTTAAAAGGTCCCCCATTTTAAAAGGTTCCCATTTTAAAAGGTCCCCCATTTTAAAAGGTTCTCCATTTTAAAAGGTTCCCATTTTAATAGGTTCCCATTTTAAAAGGTTCCCCATTTTAAAAGGTTCTCCATTTTAAAAGGTTCCCATTTTAAACGGTTCCCATTTTAAACGGTTCCCCATTTTAAAAGGTTCCCCATTTTAAAAGGTTCCCCGTTTTAATTGGTTCCCCATTTTAAAAGGTTCCACATTTTAAAAGGTTCCCCATTTTATGGCTTGGATGAACTTTGTCTCATCTTATGTTTTCAGCTTTGCTCTTCCTGTTCATACGACTTGGTGAAAACATATATTCTCCATTACAGAAAAAGGAAATGCAAGAGAAATATATGATTTCTATGGTTCCAAATATGCAGGCTGCGATTTGACACCAACACTTTCATCTGATTGGACATTTTACCGAAAAAATAATATCCATCACAACCGTGGCGGCCATCTTGAAAAATAATCAGATGATCAGTAAACATGATTTCTATGGTCCAGATGTGACACCAAAAGTTTCCATCTTTGGTAAATATCGGCAGTTTTGGTGCGTTGATAAATGGCCGCCATCTTGAATCTTTCAGTCTTTTAAAGCCGGGCCCTGGGCTCATCTGGGCCATGTTGGCATGTGACACATTCAGAACCAGAACCTGGACCCGGAGTTCACTCACACAGCAGAACACGTCCGTCACAGAACCGTCTTCAAAATGTCCGACGATGATGCGGACATCTTCATCCTGTAAAGCAGGAGCAGAAAGGAAGTGAAGAACCGCAGAACCTGGACCCGACCGGGACCAGAACCGCCCTGGAGGCAGAACTGTCCTGGACCCGGACCGGATCCGTCCTGGACCCGGACCATATCCGTCCTGGACCCGGACCGGATCCGTCCTGGACCCAGAAGCGTCCTGGACCCGGAAGCGTCCTGGACCCGGAAGCGTCCTGGACCCGGACCGGATCCGTCCTGGACCCAGAAGCGTCCTGGACCCGGCCCGGATCCGTCCTGGACCCAGAAGCGTCCTGGACCCGGCCCGGTTCTACCTGCAGCCTCCTCAGGCCGCTGCAGGCGTCTCCAGAGAAGCGTTGGGCGGCGGCCAGCTGGACGTCGGCCCTCAGAAGCTGCCGGATCAGATCTCTGGTCATCTGCAGACAGAACGGGTCGGACTCTGGGTCAGGTTCTGCTGAGTCTCAGGTTAGTTCTGTTTCCCACAGGGACGTTCGCAGCGACTCGTTCGGTTTTCATTACAATCCATCGGTTTTTGTTTTTAATCGGATTCATTTCAGCATTTCGGCTCTTAAAACCTGGAACTACATCATGATTTATGAAACTCACTGACCAGTTTCTGTTTATTCATCTTCTTTTTTTCCCTAAACAGTTTAAAAATACTGTTATATTAATTATATTTAAACAAAACTGAAACAAAGCAACATTTAAGTAATAAATAAAAACTAGAAAACACTATAAAAACTAACTAGAACTAATTGAATTGGACAAAAATTCACATCATAATAAAACTGAGGTGTAATGAAAACCCGGCAGCGGCTGATGAGGATCCTGCTCGTTTTTAGCTGACAGGAAGTTAAATTTGGAGCGGATGAAGGTCATCGGTCACACGATCACCTCAGTGAGTCCCGGCCGGTCCTGGGTCAGCAGCCCGACCCTCCTCCACCTGTAGCGCTGCAGCAGCTTCACCGTGGCCAGGTTCACGGCGCGGACCGGTGGCGCCGTGCTGAACAGGTGCCGGTACCACTTCCTGTTGGACAGGCTGGGGGGCGGAGCCTCGAAGGACACCTGAGACGCAGAGCAGCAGGAAACCAGGTGACGTACAGAAACACGACAGGACGACGACGGGGAGGAGCGGCGCACCTGCAGGAGGCCGAGCGCTGGCAGAGCACGAGCGATGAGTGATGTCACAGATGGACACGCCCCCCCCAGCATCAGCAGGTACCTGGGCCCCGCCCACAAGGCGTCGAACAGCGCTTTCAGGGCTTTGGCTGGGTCACACTGGAAAACAGGTTAAACACACCTGAGGATGAAGAGTTGGAACAAAATGACACCAAAACTCTGCAGAGGACGAAAAAGATCTGAAGAAACAAAAACTGAAAATTCAATATGGCTGATAATCAATATTCAGTGGTAACAAAAAGTTAGCTAAAAGTTTTACTGCACTAGTGCTAAAGTGCTAACTAAACCATCAGTTCCACTAATGCTAAAGTGCTAACTAAACCATCAGTTAAACTAATGCTAAAGTGCTAACTAAACCTTCAGTTCCACTGACGCTAAAGTGCTAACTAAACCATCAGTTCCACTAATGCTAAAGTGCTAACTAAACCATCAGTTAAACTAATGCTAAAGTGCTAACTAAACCATCAGTTCCACTGACGCTAAAGTGCTAACTAAACCTTCAGTTCCACTGACGCTAAAGTGCTAACTAAACCATCAGTTCCACTAATGCTAAAG